>APFE031672506.1:133776-215761 GCA_000404065.3 Pinus taeda | reverse complement strand
GAAATAGTCTCAGCCTTGCTGACGGAGGAGATGAGATGGAAAAATATGGAGAGCTAGAATGGTGATGCCTTGTCTGTACGAGGATGGTCCCAGAACAGAAGCAAAAATAAGTCATCGAGTGGGAGATCTAAATCTAGAGGGGGATCTAAATCTCCAGGAAAACCTGTAAAGGTGGTGTGCTGGAAATGCAGAAAGGAAGGCCACTTCAAAAGGGACTGTAAATCTAAAGCTCCCGACAAAAGAAAGGGATGTGATGAGGCTCCTTCTGCAGAGGTGAAAACCACCTCAGATGAAGGTGGAGATGTGTACTTGGCTTCTTCAAGTACACATGTAGATCATGACGCATGGTTGATTAACTCAGGTGCATCCTTTCACTTCACACCCCATAGAGAGTGGTTCTGCGAGTATGAGAAATATGATGGTGGTGATGTCTTCTTAGGGGATGACAAGAAGGCTAGAATGGTTGGTCTCAGAAAAGTATAGTTGAAGTTGCAAGGTAGAAGGATTAGAGAACTTCCAGGTACTCTTCATATTCCTGCATTGGCCAGAAATCTAATTTCTGTAAGCAAGTTGGATGATACAGGTGTAAAAATAGTGTTGGAGAAAAATACCTGCAAGATGGTTTCAGGAGCACTGGTATTGATGAGGGGAGTTCAGATTGGAACTCTGTACAAGCTTCAAGGTAGAACTTGTAGGTTTTAACCCCGTACAGAAATTACCTGCATACGAATTCTAAAACACAGAAAATAAATAATGCGAGAGCATAACATAAAACACATATACACAAAGGTTTTCCTCTGGATCCCAAAAATCGTGACTGCCAGCTTGATTTTTCATTATTTTCCTTTCAATGTTACAATACATATTTATACATGCCAAAGCATCCAATACCATGAAAGGAACATAATGAAAAATCAATCTGGTAGTCCCGGTTTTGGAATCCACGGGAAAATCTCTGTGTATATATGTTTTATGTTTTATGCTCTTGTCATTGTTTATTTTCTGTTTTTAGAATTCGTATATAGGTAATTTCTGTACGGGGTTAAAACCTACAAGAACATGATAGAGGAAAGCAAATCATTGATGTAAAACCCAATGCTACCATCAAAACCATAAATATCCAACCAAAAGAGTAAAAGGAGCATGAGAAGGTGGAACACCACTTCCATTCACAAATGTGGTTGAAGGGGACCCCACTACATTTCATTGTTGATAGTGGGAGCAAGAAGAATATGATCTCATCTAAGGTCATCAAGTGATTAAGGTACCATCAATGTGACATCCCCAACCATACACCATTGGTTGGTTGATCCATGGATTAGATATTTGTGTTAGCCATCAATGTCACATGTCTTATGGCATAAAGCCTTTCAAAGGCGAGGTAATATGTGTTGCTACCCCACTCGAAGTTTTTCATGTTCTTTAAGGACAACCTTTTATGTCGAAATTTCATGTAATTTATGAGTCTTGTCCATGTAGTGTCATTGTTACTCTAGGAAGTTAGCTCTACAGGATGCCAATGGTAGTTCTAATTACCGCAATTTCATTGATCTCAACAAAACAATTTTGAACAGTAATCTCTTAGATTACAAAGTTTTTCCTCTTTTTGGTTCAGTGAATAGGTGAAAGGAAGGTCACTGTGACCATTGCAACCTCAACAAAGGTTCTCTCCATAGAAAAGAAGCAAGTGGATAAGATTATAGAACCATACAAAGATGTCCTTGCTTCACCTATAGGGGTGCCTCTGCACTACCAGGTCAAACACTCAATTGACTTGATACCATGTGCTTCCTTACTTAATGGTCCAATATATACACACTCTTTTATTTTAGAATGAGGAAATAAAATGTTAGATTCATGATCCAAAAGGTCCACATTCAATCGAACTCCTCACCTTGTAGGATCTTAATTATGTTGGTGTAGAATAAGGATGGGACATGGAGACTCTCTATTGATGATAAAATGTTAGAAAAAATCACTATCAAGAATAGATATCAGATCCCATAGATTGATGATCTTCTTGATTAGCTTAAGGGTTTCAATTTTTTTAGCAAGATTAATATGAAGCGAGGCTATCACTAGATTCCAATTGAGAAAACTAATGTATGGAAAAAAACCTTCAAATGTAAAGAAGGCCTTTTTGAGTGGATGGTCATGCCCTTTAGCTTGACTAGTGCTCCAACAACATTCACAAGGATGATGGATATCCTATGGTCGATAATAATCTCTTTTGTGGTTGTGTATTTGGATGACATTCTCATCTTTAGTAGAATCTGGTAATAACATTTGCAACACATTTAGTAGGTTCTACGAACCCTGTGACAACACAATTTTATGCCAATATGGAGAAATTCTCCCTTAGCCTGCAGTGAATTTAGTATCTAGGATACATTGTGGATGAATATGAGGTGCATGTGGATTTAGCTAAGATCCATGTCATCCATTATTGGCTAGGCCCAACTACCCTAACAAAGCCTTGTAGCTTCTTAGGGCTTGCTAACTTCTACTAAAGGTTCATGTTGGGGTTCTCTTATATCGCTTGTCCCTTAAGCCAAGTGACTAGGGGTGGAGCTAAAATAATTTTTTCCTGGCCTAAATCACAATAGAAAGCTTTCAAGGATTTGAAACATTGCCTTTGCTCTACACTCATCCTCAACCTTCTATACCTACTTAACCCTTTGAGATTGAGACATATGCCTCTAACTACGCTATTAGTGTAGTCCTCACTCAACAAGAACATATTGTAGCATATCATAGTGAAATTCTCTCTTATACTGTTAGGACATACCCCACCTATGAGAAGGAGATGTACTCCATTATGTAGGCATGCCAACAATGGAAGCATTATATTCTTGGGAAGGAAATGATCATCCACATTGATCACAGGTCTTTCCAATTCATGTCAAAAAAAGTAAAGTTATAGAATGATCACCATCATAAATAGTACACATACCTGCAACAATTGCACTTGAACATCAAGAACAAGAAGAGCAACGCCGACCATGTTGCAAACTACCTCAGTTGATCACTAATTGTGGCACTAAACACAATTCTTAACTCTTGTGGGCATGAGATGTTTAAGTGGATGAGGGGCGCCCAAATTAACATCTTCTTAATGCCCATCAACACCTTTTGAGTACCTTTTTCCCAGTTTCATGTTGTCAATCAATTCTTTTCAACTAGATTTATGTTGCATTTAATTCGTCAATTCGAGTTTGTAAACTTGTGAAGTGTAATGAAAAATACATGTAGGACTAAGTTTCTAACTTGAAGATTACTTTTTAGGCTACCTATCATTAATTATTGGAAACGAAAACCTTAACTATGAAAATTAATTGTAATTTAAATCAACACAGTCCTAATTCTAGTCAATTTTAAACCATCTCTATGTAAAGTTTTTGTTATAAATAAGTCACAAAATCATTTAATCGTTTAATTTATAATTCAAAGGATTCAAAATTGAAAAGAAACAAGTATTGAATCAATTGGATGACACATATGAATAGCCTTCATTGTGCTGTGTTGCCACACAAAACTATAAATAACAAGAATTAAAACATAAAACCAAAACACATTCAACTAACTGTAACAAAAAGAACACAAATGAAATGAAAGCAACGCATTCCTTACACAAGGGGAACTCCTGCCTCAGTTATGCACTAGTAAAGAGCTTGTAGAAGCTTAGACTATTGTTGGGCGCGGGATATCAAATTTTGTAATCCAAGTGTAAAGACTCCGCATTTTGTGGTCGCAGAGCGCGTAGGTGTTAACGAGTCATAGGGTTGTCTGCCCTTATTTTGGAAATGTAATGTTGGTTGTAAAAGATCTACCCATGGTCTGTGGAGCATGGGATTGTATAAATAGAGCTAAGCTCTAAGTAGTTAGAATAATGAAGCATCGACATGTATGAGAGATAGCTCTAAGGTAGAAGTCTAAGTTTGGGTCGTAGCGTAGGTGGAGGCTCTGCAACTGAGTGCACAGAGGCCTAGAAGTTTGCAGATGAGTGTGTGACCCCTGCAGCTAAGTGCGTAGGGCAGGTTGAGTCTATAATTTTCCGAAATTATCAATAAAGAGAAGGATTCTATAATTTTTGCGTCTTTATCTCATGTTTATGCATCTTGTTATGTTGCGTATGAATTTCACTTATAATGCTTATATGATGTGTGAATATATGTAAATGTATTAGTTAAGTAAATGCAAGTAAGAACATCTGTTTTCACAAAGCTAACTAAGATCAATTAATAAGATAAATAGGACACTTAGCCTAGTTTGGGAGATATCATAGTTCGTTGCCCTAGTAGCGCGAAAGTCCCTGAGCCGCAGGTGAGGGCTGCGTGAAAACCAATTGTACCCTTTCGCAAATATATTGAAGGGTGGAACAGAGGGCTAAGAAACCTGCGCAAAGGTAGGTATAGCTGGAATAAATTGACATCACATCCATCTCAAGGGTGCAGAAACTTGGTTCCAACATCCCCCCATACTGCTTCCGGTGAGACTTCAGTCCGCGCTCCGCGCGCTGATGCCGAAAGGGACATTAGTGTAGGGATTTTTTTGGTTAACTAACGATGAACCTGGGTCAGGCCCCCTCAAGCCAAAAACTTTCAAAGAAACTTCTAAGATATGGAATTTCTCATGAAATGTAATTTCGCATATGAGTTAGCTCTTGAATAACAACATAGATTTTGTATTAACAATATCAAAGATTGTTTTCTAAAAAAATATATATTGATTTCATCATTCACAACCATAGGAATTTTTATAATTTTAATACAAATCATTAGAGATCTAGTGTGATATTCTAGAACAAATTAGCTAAGATATTGGGTTTTAAAACAAAACAAAAAAAAGGTTTAAGGTTGTGATCCACATATGAAAAAATCATGTTTAGATGCATGAATTTCTCATACAAGATATCGATATCAGATAAATCATGATTCTTATGGATATGATTTGCAACCCAAACTAACATCACTTGTTGATTCACATACTCTATCATAATCTGTCATCGCTTTAATTGTGTCTTTGACTTTATTCTCACGTTTATCTGAAAAGTGTTGGCTTGAATCTAACATGTGGAGAAGATTAAGGTTATCATTTTCCATGTCTTTCAACTCATGATCTTGCCTTTTCATGCTCGTACCCATATATGTCTGCAACTCAGCTATGAAACCAGTGATTGGTTAGATTATTTCTAATTCTGTAGCTATAACATTTAAATCACTTTTATAAGAATAATGCATTAAAATATAAAAATAAAGGACAATTTATCTTGGACTTTAATAATAATTAATCTTTGTAGCTCAAAGCATGATTTCATATCAAAATGATAGCAATGGAGTATAATATAGTGAATATAGCATGCTTCTAAGAGTATGGTAAGCAAAATAAGTGCTAGGAATGGTGACAAAAAGAGTTAATTCTATAGGTCCAACACATACCATCCCATTACCTATTTTAGCTATATTGATGCATTTTTATCAAGGTATAATTATCTTCCAATTATGTGACTTTAATTTTCATTGTTATGTATATAGGAAGGAATTTTCCTTTTAATGCTAACTTGTGAGAATCCATTAGAATCACTTCATATATGTACTCTTGAAGTAGCAGTAAAATATCTTTTTTACAATTCCCTAGGTACCTCATTGTTGAAATATGGTGCTATAACACCCACTACTACAATAAAACTAAAGAGAAGGTGTTACAACTCCCACTGTTACAACATGACTAAAGAGTAGGAACTAGAACTCCAACTGTTGTAACATGAATAGGGTTCACTTCTACAACACATCACTACAACATGACAGAGCATAGTGTTGCAACACAACAAAGCCAACAAAATTGGTGTTGTAACATGCCTAAGTTTGATGTTGCAACATGTTGATAGTTGATTTTGTAGGATAACTACTACAACTCAGGGACAACTATCACAACACACCTCTAGCCAACCTCCATCCACATAACTTATCATCAACAAATTACAAGTTGACCATTTGATAACACAATAAAGAATGTGACAAAATGTAATTGGTTGCCTACAAGGAAAAGTTGACCGCACTAGAAGATCAACCCAAATGCCACCTATCACAACAACTAAATGAGGTAACATGTGTCTGATATTTTCTAGTTTTTGGTGAAAATGTTGTAACCGAGAAGGAACAACTTGAGAATTTGAAGATTCTCATGGTTGTCCTTTGACCTCTTAATCAAATTGAGAATACAATATTGTGTATAAAAGCACCCTACTCTACTTGAGTCAAGAGGAAGGATGATTAATTGTAATTTGCGTTCTAAGTTTATGGTAATATAAAGCTCATGGTTATATTTCATTTCTTATTTTAATATGTGCAAATGGTGTGCTACTAACCTAGGAAATATGTTTTTATAAACAATACCTCACCAAATGAAGTAGCGCCCACTCCATATTTTGGTACTACTTGTAGCCATATAGATTAGTGTCTAGTTTCATTTATATATTTTTCTTAACTAATAATTTTGTTTCCTTATACTATTGCAACTCACTAGTCTGATAAGTAACTTTGTTTCTGCTAAAACTTGTTAGCCCAATAAGTAACTTTGTTTTGATGCAACTCATTAATTTTATAGATAACTTTATTTCTTTACATTGTTGCAACTCATTAACTTGATAAATAACATTGTTTTTTACATTGTTGTAACTCACTACTTTGATTAGTAACATTGTTTCGTAATAGTGTTTCAACTCATAAATATGATGAATTTATTTACTTTGTTTTTGAATATTGTGTTTCACTTAATCTGTTTTCGAAATTTACAGTGTTATACACTACAAGGAAAAGACCCTCGACCGGAGGTTTTTGCTGAAGCCCCTACAAAAAAAACCCAAAAATATGTTTGTACTGGAGGCCACTAGTGGATTTGGCCCGACGGATGTTTTTTAATAGTGTGTATCTAATACACTAAATCACTATTAGGTTACTGTACCTATACGCATTGGTGCGTAATGGCATATGGTGCATCGTGATAGATTTATTTTTTATAAAAATAAAAAATATTGGTACGCTAAGTTCATGATGCACATAAGTGCGTATGTTATACACTACAAGGAAAAGACCCTCTAGCGGAGTTTTTTGTGGAAGCCCCTATGAAAAAAACCCAAAACTCTGTTTGTACTAGAGGCCACTAGTGGATTTGGGCAGGCAGATGTTTTAGTGGATGTTTTTTAACAGTGCGTCTCTAATACACTAAATCACTATTATGTTACTGTACCTATACGCATTGGTGCTTAATGGCATATGGTGCATTGTGGCAGATTTATTTTGTATAAAAATAAAAAATAATGGTACGCTAAGTTCATAATGCACATAAGTGCATATACTACTCGCTAGTAACGAAAAAGGGTTAAATTTAAAAAAAAAATGTTGGTCATAAAATTAATTTTGCCCAGTTCGGTGCTATAATCTCACGACGCCTCAGTGCTAAACCCATATAAGAATGCCTCAGTGCATAAACAATATGGTGCACCATTGTGAGGATTTTAATTTAAAAATGGTCATGCGTTGATTATATTATACGCATTGATGTTGTTAATTGAATTGAAGGTTCTGATGCTTAATAAAATGGTGCACCATTGTAGGGTTATTTTTTATACAAATAGAAACAATAGTACGTTATGTATATAAGGTGCACCGGTGTGTATACTATTTGATAGCATCGGACAAGGCTTAAATTTAAAAAAAATACCAGTCGTAAAATTCATTTTCACCATTTTGTCGCTATACTCACATACAGCATCGGTGCTTTCCCATTTTATGAAATCCCTTGTGCATAAAAATGTGGTGCACCGGGGCAAGGTTTTTAATTTAAAAAACATCGGTGCACTACTCATATAATAAGCATCGGTGCCATTAATAAAACTATACGTTTTAGTGCTTAATAGACAATGGTGCATCGTTCGAGGGTTAATTTTTTAAAAATAAAAAACTAATAGTGCGTTAAGTAACTTTGGAGCATCGGTGTGTACACTACTTGATAGCACCATACTAGTATAATTTTAAAAAAATGTCAGTCGTACAATTCATTTCCACCATTTTGGTGTTGTACTCCCATAAAGCCTCGGTGCTTTTAGCTTTTTGAAACACCCCAGTGCATATAGAACGTGGTGCATCATTGCAAGGTTTTTAATTTTAAAATAGTGGTGCAGTAGGGGAAACCGAAGCATTGATGCATATACTACTCAATAGCACCGAACACAGGTTAAATTTAAAAAAATGGTTAGTCGTAAAATTCATTTTCACCATTTCAGTGCTATACTCCCACAAAGCATCGATGTTCTTATTGTTTTGACATGCCCTAGTGTATAAATTACATGGTGCACTGCGATAGGTTATTTAGTTTAAAAAACCATAATGTGCTTCATAAATACTCTACATTAACACATTGATCAGTTGAGCACATCGGAATATGGTTAAATAAATAAATAAAACTTACTGGTCATAAAATTTAATTTTACCATTTGTAGTGTTGTAGTGTTGTAGAGCTCTCAAGCACTGGTGCACCATTTTCCCTTGTGAAGTGGCTTGCCATCGATGCTTCCCTTGCTTGTCATCCTTCCGTCAGTTGCTCATTGTGTGCATTTTGAATTTTGTCAAACAATGGTCAACATTGTTTTTTTCATTTACGTGGAAACCATGCCTCCCCAACGAGCAAATGTCTAGGTAATGTCTATGTTTCCCCCTAACATAATCTTTTAGCCAAGTAGAATTCAAAATTAAGTAAAAAAATGTTTGTTTGTTTATTTATGTTTTATGCAGTGCGTTTGTGACGTTCGGCTCGCACTGCTCACGATGCACCCTATAAATTTACAGGGTGCACTGCAAGTCAATGCATAACATCAACACATCGTTAGTGGTTTGGTGCGTTAGGTAAATGGAAATGCGCCTAGATGTGAAGTTACATGAAGCACTAGTTTAAAAATTATAATTTTTACAATGGTGCAGTTGATAATAGTAACTTCCCAGTGCATTTATTTTTGCTAAACACACTGATTAATATTAAAAAATTATAACTCTGTGTTCGTTAATGTGAACATTCTGGTGTTGTGTTGACGTAAAATTAATGCACCAATGAAAATTGTTATGCCAAAGCACCCCATTGAAAAACAAAAATAACTAGTGTTATGTATATATTCGAATCGAAAGTGATGCGTCAAGTCGATGTATGAACCATTTTTAGTGCATTCGTATTTTTTTAGTGTATCATTTGTTGTGCGTTCCTATTTTTTTGAAGCACCGAGTTTGATTTTTTTTTTAATTGAAAGTTGTATGTCCATATTTATAAACACATTTTTCATTAAATAAAAAAAATATGTTTTATTTATTAGGTTGATGTATTTTATATGTCAATTATGCAGAGACACCAAAGAAGAGAGGAGCAATAACAGTAATAGCAAAGAGTTGATCTATACAATATGGTATGAGAGTGGGAGGCATGAGAGAGGAAGAGAGATTTGTACTCTCACACTATTACCCAGTGACCTAAGTCCTCTTGAGGAATGTAGGCCTCCTTAAGTACTATGAGAAGGATACATCCATGAAGGGGCACTTCGATTTTATGGCACAACTGATCCGTTGGTGGGATGTCCACTGATAAGCATTTTGTGTCAGTCATGACATGTGGTATGAACCCACTGAGGAGAAGATTTATTTTATCACTGGCCTATCCAGTAGAGGGGAGGATTTCCCCAGTTCCCTGATTTCCCCCATGATGTTGTAGCAGAGCGTCACCTTCTCTACTCTCAGAGATATATTAGGGATCATGTAGTTTCTCTAGCAGATTTTCAGGTGTCTGGTGGACAACTATGGATCACTTTTTTTGGTGCACAGGGGGATAGGTGCTTGTCACTATTAGTGAGTACCATTGCACACTCTACTAGTGATGGGAAACACATTAGTTTCCCTCTTTTGTTTTCTATTGATTCTTTGGTACATAGGCCACAATGTATCAAATTGTCTGCCATTGTTTTGTGTGGAAATTTTGTATAGCTTTAGATAGGTGTCATGCTATTATACATGGGAGGGAAAACTTTCATTTTTCTTCAAAGATTTTTATTTTTATTTTTTGATATGCTTCTAGAGACAAGGCCTACTTTTGACCGTCGCCCTCCTAGAATGATGATTGAGGTGCAGATGCACATGTGGGGCGAGATGATGCCCAAGAGGGGCCAGTTGGAGTATTCGTCTAGGATTTCCACTGACGCACTGGGGCTATTGGCCAGTGAGGTCAACCACATGTTCATCTTGGTGTTGTGTCCTTACGTGGCGATGGATTGGTGACAGTGTCCCAACATCCTCTTCACACATGATGAGCCAATAGATGATAAAGGTAATATTAGGGTTTTCTTTAAATTAATTTATTTTTATTTTATTGTCTTAATAAATTAGAATAAAAATTATTCTAGCACATTCTTTAACATATTTTATTAAATTGTTTAATGAATTTGTCTAATTATTGTTGTGTATTATATATTTTTTAGACAATTGGCGCATTCATTGGGGACATGCATCCTCCCCCACATGATGCAGATGTGGAGATTGTTGAGGCCGCGAAGGGTGAGGGATGTCCTGATTAGATGCATATACACATGGGCATGTGCCTATGCCATAGGCCTGATATTGGATTCAGGATGGAGTTGGGTGACCGACTCTCTAGACTTTCAATTGAGGCGGGAGTCCACCCTATTTCAGGGCAGATCCTAGGCTCCTAGAGCTCTGGAAGGACTTGTCATGTGATATAATTAGTCTTATGTGTAATATCATCAGAGCTACCCGTTGATACTGACATTAAGGAGGGATGCAGGCCATACAACAAATAAACAATCTTCACCGAGTACTACCCTATTGGATCATGATGATCAAGGTGGTGATTTGTCTAGTAGTACTCCACCTCCCCGAGATGGCCATGTAGTAGATACATAGTATTCACCCAGACGTACTACCCCATTGGATGATGATCAAGGTGGTGATCCTTCTGGTAGTACTCCACCTCCTCCTCATTAACATCATAATCACCCACTGCCTCATGTTTCTCCTCAAAGAGCAGACCAACCACCTCCTCCTCCACCTCATTCTTCAACTCTTGAGGTAGTTGACCATCCATCGTCTTCTGTTATAGACCAGGTTGCCATTAGTATTGTTGTATCAGATATTTTATAGCAGTTATTTGACTTGTTTGTTTTGTGTGTATGTGTGTGTGTGTGTCTCTCTATATATACATATATATGGCGATGTACTTAATTTATATGTTGGTGTTGATGTGTATTTTGTGAGACCATATTAGATATGTTCATTTAATGTGCTTGTAGATAGATGTGTATGTTATAACAGTTATTTGACATGAGATGTATATTTGAGTATGTGTGTGGTGATGATGTTAGACAATGCTTTTGTTTTGTTAGATGTGATCACAATGATGATGCCCCGTTAGATCATTAGATTCGTTTGCTAGCTAATGACATTTATATGTGCTAAAGGTGTATATAATTAGATGATGTTAGTGAATTTGAATGTCTATTTTAGATGATTTTTATGCTTGTTAGATCGTTATCATCATCATGTTTACTTTTAAGAAATGGAATTTACTATAGATTATGTATTGGTTAACTTATATCAAAATTTTATATATGAAATCACATGCAAAACGACTTACTTTAATAAAAAAGGCAAATATTTTTTTTTTAATTACAAAGTTTAATATGGTTGAAACTATAATTGTAAAATTACCATAAATATTTTCTATTTCATAGATAGTTCATATATATTCATTCTAACTAAATTCTTAAACAAGGGCTATGAGCAGCATAGTCCCCACCTATAGAAAACATAGAAAAAAAGAAAAAAATTATAAAACATGTTGTTGTAGCAGTTACAACCACCCTCCAAAATTTTTCCCATGCTTTAATTTTACAGCCTTCCTTTATGTTTACATGAGTTTACCTTTGACTATCCTCAAGTATTCATATTTTGATTGAGACTTGTCTCTTTCATCTCTACTTGTGTTTGCTTATTTTTTTTTTTTTAACTTAGCTAATCTTTCTAAGTCACAAGCTAACTTCCTAACTTGGCCTTACAACAGTTCTAGGAATTCCAAGCCTTGAGGATTGGAATTGCACAATATAGACTGAAAGTTATGCCTTGAACTCAGAAAATGCATAGTCATAGAAGGAAACCCAGAAACTGTGCAATCCATCACTGAGCTCGGAAATTCGGAGTGCATTGAACTGGAAAGTTGCCCAATTCCCAAGAATTGTGCAATTTTTCCCGATAGTGTGCATGGAAAGTTTCTCGAAAAAGAAAAAAAGCGTAAAAGAAAAAAATAAATCCCTCAAAAGTAGGGATTCACCATTAGTTTCTTGAAGGTGACCATGTCTCTATTTTTAGAAATTTCCCCCAAGTGTCGCTTTTTCCTTTATTTTAGGCATGTGTGTCATAAACCTTAATTTGTTCAAATATACTTAATGGATGCCTCTAGAGATCATTTGCACATTTGATATTGGATATCTAGCATTCCCAAGGAGATCAAGGAACATTCGGTGGAGTTGTCGTCGCTTTTCTGGGCGAGTTTTGCTTTTGTCATCTTTTGCCACTTTTCTGTCGCTTGTTGTCGTTTCGCTTCTATGAGTGTCGTTTTTCTTATTTTTCCTCGTAGTTGCAGGCATTTTAACTTGTATTAGCTTGTAGAAGTGTTGTTTCAGTTTTTTGTTTGCCTTTCGTAAGTGTCACATTAATTTTCTTGTTTTTCACACCAACGATTGTCGTTGTGGAAAATATCCTCACACATTTGTTTCTTTCTGTTTGTTAAGTTTCTGAACTTGATCTACTTTGATTCATCTTTACTTAGTCATATCTGCACTCAAATTCACATAAACACTTAGATATGCTTGTTTACCACAATTTCACTGGGAAGATCCACACTTTCATTGGCCATTTTAAACAGTGCCTAGTTGATCATTGTGCAGTTCAAAAGCACAAGATGAGGCTTGTCCTATGAGACTACACAGTGTGTAGTACATGTTAGCCCAACTATACATTACGCAATCCCAGGGCTCAGTATGCCCCTTGGACACTAAGACTGTAATGTGTAGTCTCTCCCAATCATTGCCCAGGCTACGACTGCACATTGTGCAAAATCAAGCCTCAGCCTGTCCCTTGGCTATTGGGACTGTGTAATGTGAAATTCCCACTGCCAGTCTCCCTCACTTACCCAAGAGAATTCACAATTTTTCTCACCAATGCACCAATTTGATGCCTTATCTTGTTGTGAAGTTAGATTTGTGAAAGGCTAATGTTTGCTTTCCATGATTGTCTTTTTTGTCTGACAGGTACCATAGTTGTTGAGCACTTTTCTCCAACAACCACTGTTATCATGGCACCCAAGAGAAATGCTTCAAAAGACACCACTAGGAACAGTACCAGGGAAGTAGTTGAGAAAACGCCAGTAAACTTTCCAGTATACATGGACACTCAGTTGTATGTAGAAAAAGACTCAGATCTTACATGGAAGAAAGTTAATGAAGCTTTTTCAGTAAAGGACTTCACTACATATCTAGAGGATTAACAAGCATATATTAATGTCTAGAGATCAAGGCTACACAGGGTTGCATGTAGATATCCAACCTTCTTATGTGAATATGTCATCAACTGGATTGTCTCACATATTGATGTGAAGAGCATGACTTTGAGCAGTACTAGCGGATGGAGGCTTGCTAATTTTATGGAAGCAGATTATCAAAGTATGTATCACTTGCTTGATCCAGAAGCACGCATGGATTCACTCTTCTATGCCACCAAAAACTATGTGGTCACAAGGGATGTTGTTAAGAATTGGGTGAAGGAGCCATCAAAGTTTCGACAGACACCCACCAACACATATAAGACAAGGTCTCTCAGGAGGGCCTACCAGATTTTGATCATATTAGCTTGCAGAATCCACAATTAGAAGAACACATAGACCTTTCCAGAATGGTGGGTAATTCTTCTGAACTAGATTGTGAATAATGGGAAGCCACTCAAATGGTCAGATTTGTTGGCTCAACAGTTAAGGATCCATGTAGGTAATGCCCTAAATCCTCCCAAGGGAAGGCAAGAAAGATTTTATATATTTGCATATTTGTTGGATGAAATCTGTGCACATAATCCATTCCATGCTAAGAACTGGGCTTGGTTACCTCAAGAAATTATCGTGCACATCCACTGCAAGCTGCTCTCGTATTGTAGCCATTGATGGGTTATGTGTTGGAATTATGACACAGGTTTGGCACTATGGCATAGGTGTTGTCCTTGATGGCAACTCACTCAGATGAAAGATCACAGTTCATGCCCTCAGAATGAAGGAAAAAGAGATATACACAGTTTCCTCTTAACCAAGCCGCGTATACACGCAGGTTCACCAATCAAAAGGTGCGTATGTGTATGCATGCACTTTCATGCAAGGAAAAGTGCATACATGTGGGAAAACTTGTTTTTAGTCCATGGTATCTAGTCCCTGGCATTTGGACCTATGTTTTTGGACCATGGTATTGCGTCTGAAGTGTTGAACAGAGGTATTGGGTCCCAGGTATTGGTTCTAAGTGGTTTTGGACCATGGTATTATGTAAGGCCTAAGTCTATAAAAGGGGAAGGAGATCATTAGGCAAAGGCACTCAAGTATTGAATATCTTATGAAGAGAAAGATCTAGAATACTGGTCATTGGGCTATGGTGCATAGCTGGATCTAAACCAAGGAGGAACCTGAGCGCTAGAAGAAGGATAATTTCTATTGATGGGTCAAGATCTTAAGGCTTGAATAGTAGTATCTTGTATGATTTGGCGCATGACTTGATCTATAAATCTGAAAATCTAGGTATAACTGATGTCTGAATATTTGGAAAGGGAAAATTGTCTTTTATAGATCTGTATGCAAGTTCGGCACAACAAAAGCACGTATACACGCTGGTTTGGTAATTCAAAACAGCGTATGCACTGGTTTGCTTTGATACAGAAGCGTATGCATGCAGGTTCTTCATCTTGAAGTAGTGTACGTCTCTGTTGCTTCTATTTATTGTTGCAGTATTCTGGGTTGAGGATTGGTGTCTGGTTACTATTACTATATTATGGTTACAGCATTCAGAGAAGTGATTGATTCATTCAGTTTTGGTTGGTGCAAAGGGGATTGGTTGATACATATATATTTGATTTTTGATTGATGTTACTTATGGATCCAGTCTGAAAATTCATGAAACGTGGTCCCTGAAAGAAAAGAGAAGGTTGTAGCCTTCTGCAGGTAGAAGCATGTGTACTGGTATAAGATTACACTAGTACATAAATATTGTAAAAAGAAGTTTCTTATTAAAAGAAGATAGAGACGAATTGCAGCGGGTGGTTTTCACCCACATTGGGTTTCCACCTTATATCTTGTGTTCATGTGTGTGATGATCTGTTCTGTTTCACTGCACTTGTTTACTACTCTTATTGTTAATGAAGTTTTGATGCACTGATTAAATATCAACATTTAATGGATTAACTTAATCATAAGTTTACTGATATACGTTGGTTTATTTAGACACAGTTGCGTATATACGCAGGTTCCCATAATTGAAGTAGCATATATATATCTATGAAAATGAAAATGGTTTGATTTAATAATACTGATTCACCCCCCTCTTAGTATTATTTCCAACAATTGGTATCAGAGCAGGTTCTTCAGAAGAAGCTTGATCGCTTGAAGGAAGATCTATCATCATGAGCAACTACGAAAAAGAGGCATCCATCAAACCACCAATCTTTGATGGGAGCAACTTCATCTATTGGAAGGTAAGAACCACAACCTATCTTCAATCTCTTAGTGCAGAAGTTTGGGATATCGTGGAAGGAGGATACACATTTCCATCAGCAACTCCTACAGATATGGCTGGTAAAAAGCAGTATGAAACAAATGAAAGGGTTGTCAATACTCTATTGGGGAGTCTATCTCAATCAGAATTCGTCAAGGTTATGCAGCTCAAAACCACTAAGGAAATATGGGACAAGATCATCCTAAGCTATGAAGGAGACGACCAGGTAAAACGTGCAAAACTACAATCTCTCAGAATTCAATATGAAACTCTCAGAATGCACAATGATGAAAGTGTGGCTAATTATTTCTTACAAATAGACGAGATTGTTTATCGCATGAAAAATTTGGGTGAAGAATAAAAGAAGTTACTTTAGTTGAAAAGGTTCTAAGATCCTTGTCTTCTAAGTTTGAATCAAAAGTTTCTGCCATAGAAGAAAAGCAGAATCTTCAGAGTATTACGATGTCACAGCTGCACAGAATCCTAACTACTTTCGAAATGAGAAAAAGGGGGCCATCAAACATGAGAGAAGTCGCATTCAAAGGAGAATACAATGAATCAGGGCATACGTCAGAAGGAGAGGAAGAATCAAACTTTGTCAAGAACATTCAACGGGGTTCTGGAAGATTCAGAGGTAAGCTACCTTTCAAATGCTTTGCTTGTGGAAGAGTCAGTCACTATGCAGCCAAATGTCCTCATAAAGATAAGCTTGATAAAGCTAAGGAACCAGTTAAATGGAATAGAAAATAGAATGTAAGTAGGAAGAGCTATTATACACATGAAGACAACGATGGACTTTCAAATAGTGATGAAGGTGAACATGGTAATGATTATATACTTTTGATGGATTTTGAAGATGATGATTTCTTGGATGCTATAGATGAAGATGATCTCTATGAAGAAATTTCTAAACTTAAACTCTGTTTAGAAGAAAAGAATATGATCATAGATACTCTAACATTTCAACTTGCTGAAAGGGAAAAACACAATGAAAAGTTAGAATGTGAAATTCTGGGACTTAGAAAAGATATTGAGAAAACAAAATCTCTTAATCTTAGATTTGCTAAAGGATATGAAAGTTTAGATGAGATTATCAAGGTGTAGCATTCTCCTCTAATCAAGACAGTCTTGGATATACTGAAGAAGCATCTCAAGCACAAAAGCCATCCACCTCCAAAAGTTATCTTGATGTAGCAAGGAGAAGTGAACAGGTTGACAATCGTCAGCAAAGGCATAAAGCAAATCACCAGGTAAATCAGGGTCAATCTACTTCAAGGATGAATAGAGATCACCAAGTAAATCAGGGTCAATCTACTTCAAGGATGAACAACAGAAGCTACAACCAACGCAGGTAAATCATTCTCAATTTGCCTCAAGGATGAATATCAATGGAAACTACAATCACCAAGACGGTAGATGTAATAATCGTTGGAATTTCTTTAATGGCCAATGCTTTTCATGTCATAACTTTGGACACAAAGCTACTCAATGTGTTGCCTACAAGACCATCATGACTTGAGAAGCACAAAATCAAAGGAGCATGACTGGGATCATGAAGAGGACCTACAATAACTTTTCTGCTCTTGAAAATGAAATAGATTGCTCTATTTGTAACAACTTCGGTCATGAAGATTTTGAATGCAGGAGTAAGTTTTGGCAAACATCTCAGAAGGAGAAACCTTCATTAGGTCCCAAGAACTGCAACCAGAAAGATTTGGTATAGCCTTATATGCGGAAGGATAGGAAAATCAGTGGTACATCGACAGTGGATGTTCGAAACATATGATAGGTGATAAAGAAAAACTTCAGTCATACAGTGCCTTAGAAAAGGAAAGGAAGGTCTCATTCAGAAATGACACACCTACATTCATAAAAGGTAAAGGTTCTGTTCTTTTGAAAGAAAAAGTCAAAGCTGGAAATGTTATGTATGTTGATGGCTTAAAGCATAATCTATTGAGTGTTAGCCAAATGTGTGATCAAGGAAATGACGTAATATTTCGATCAAATGGATGTATTGTCCGTGAGCTTGATACAGGAGAAACAATGATCAAAGGCATAAGAACTCCAAATGATTTATACATACTCAAGGTAGGACAACAACAATGCTATCTAAGTAAGAATGATGAACATTGGCTATGGCACAGAAGGTTGGGGCATCTAAGCTTCGCTCAGATAAGGAAAGCATGCAAATGTTCGTGATATCCCTGACATCAAATTTCCAAACAATACAATATGAAAACCATGTCAGTTTGGTAAGCAAACTAGAACTAATTTCCCTGAGAAGGAAGGATCAGCTAGTAAGCCACTTGAACTTGTCCATACGGATTTATGTGGTCCATCAAGGAAAAAGTCAACTCGAGGAAAAGAATACTTTATATTGTTCATTGACGACTTTTCCAGGATGTGTTGGATAGGACTTTTCAAGCATAAAGATGAATCTTTCAAAAAATTCAAAGCTTTCAAAGCCTTGGTTAAAATGAATCAGATCGCAGAATCAAATGCCTCAAGTCTGATTGAGGAGGGGAATTTACCTTGGATGAATTTTTCAACTTTTGTGAAGAACATGGAATAAGAAGGGAATTCTCTACTGTAAGGACTCCTCAGCAAAATGGAGTAATGGAAAGAATGAACAGAACGGTTCAACAAATGGCTCGTGCTATGCTTGATGATTCTGGAACTCCTGCAACCTTCTGGGGTGATGCTGCATTTGCTGTCGTTACTATTCTAAAAAAAAAACATTCGGGTAAATAACACGCAAACTCCTCATGAACTTTGGTATGGTAATAATCCTTCGGTAAAATACTTCAAGGTTTTTGGAAGCAAATGTTACATCAAAAGGACTGATGAAAATCTTAGCAAGTTTGAACCTAGATCAGATGAAGGCATTCTCCTTGGTTACTCTTCCCGAAGTAAAGGATATAAGTGTTACAATAAAATACTTCAAAAAATTGTTGAAAGTATTGATGTGGTGGTTGATGAAGAAGGCAACAATTCAAAACAGATAAAAACTGAAGATTTTGAAGACAAAGAGGACTATCTGTCAACATCAGACCAGACTAATGCTGAAGAAGAAACGTATGATGCACCAGAAGAACAGATAAGAATAGAAGAAAAGACTCCATCCAGGTATGTTCAGAAGAACCATCTAGAGACTCAAATCTTGGGGCAGAAAGAGGCAAGTGTTCAAACAAGAATAAATATAACAGAAGGTTCAAGCTATCTAGCATTACTTTCCTTCGCTGAACCACGAAATGTAAGTGAAGGCCTTGAATGAAGAACTTGAGCAGATTGAAAAGAATAACACTTGGGAATTGGTTCCTATACCTAATGATAAGAATGTCCTAGGGACGAAATGGATATTCAAAAACAAGTTGAATGAAAATGGAGATGTTATTATAAACAAGGCCAGACTTGTTTGTAAAGGGTATGCTCAACAAGAAGGTATAGACTTTGAAGAAACTTTTGCACCGGTTGCTAGACTTGAAGCCATAACAATGTTCCTTGCTCTTTCTAGCTTTCAGAAGTTCAAAATATATCAAATGGATGTGAAATCTACCTTTTTAAATGGAGACTTAGAAGAAGAAGTGTATATTGAGCAACTAGATGGGTTCATCCTTGGAAATGATCCAAAACTTGTATGCATACTTAAGAAGGCACTCTATGGTCTTAAACAGACTCCAAGGGCTTGGTATTATCGTCCGGACAAATACCTCCATCAACAAGGTTTTTCAAAAGGATCAGCAGATAGCAATCTATATATGAAAATTGATAATGATAAATTGCTAATACGTGTTTTGTATGTTGATGATATCATATTTGGTAGCAATGAAGAAGCCATGAGTCAAAACTTTGTCTTGGTGATGCAGAATGAATTTGAAATGTCCCTACTTGGTGAGCTCACATATTTTCTTGGTTTACAAGTCCAACAAAACAAAGACAGTATCTTTCTATCACAAACCAAGTACCTCAAGCAGATCTTGAAGAAATATGGCATTGAAGATTCGAAACTAGTATCTACTCCTATGGTAATAGGATGCAGCCTCAGCGCAAATGATGAATAAGCAGTAGTACATCAACCAACCTATAGATCCATGATTGGTAGTCTTCTCTATCTAACAGGTGCCTAACTAGACATCATGGATGCAGTGGGAATAGTTGGAAGATTCCAGGAAAATCCAAAAGAAGCAACCTTCAGGCGGTTAAAAGGATTTTCAAATATCTTCAAGGAACACAAAACTATGGCTTATGGTATCCTAAAGATACAGATCTCACATTTCATGCATACACAGATGCAGATTGGGCAGGAAGCATGGATGACAGAAAAAGCACTAGTGGTGGTGCATTCTTTATGGGTTCCAAATTAGTATCTTGGTTTAGCAAGAAATAAAGTTCAATTGCATTATCTATAGCTGAAGCAGAATATGTGGCTGCTACATCTTGCTACACACAACTCCTTTGGATGATGAACATTTTGCAAGACTTTCAAATCATTTGTACTCCACCTATCTCCATTTTATGTGATAATACAAGTGCAATCAGCATTTCAAAGAATCCAGTCATGCATTCAAAGACCAAGCACATACCAATCAAATATCATTTTCTCTGGGAACAAGTGCTTAAACAAAAGGTCAAATTGGAGTATGTTCCCTCCAAGGAATAGGTTGCTAATATATTCACCAAACCACTACCCAGGGAGACATTTGAATACTTTAGGAAGAAGCTGGGAGTAGTTGATGCATCATCTTGTTGTTGAAACTTATCTGTTTCAGAGAAAAGTGGTTGTACGTGAGTTTCATGAGGAGCATCCATGTACATACACTGGTTTCTGTGGATATAGTCGCATATATGTTGGTCTAAAGGAAATCAGTGGGCTAGACTCAGGATGAAAAGAGTCTGATATGGGTCTGACAGAGACCATCTGGCACAGGTTCAGGGGGAGCATATGCTTCTAATAATGAATTGTTGGCATTAGCTTAGAAGATCTTGGTTCAATTTCACAGTTGTTTTTGGTTTCAGGTGGAACAGGTGTTGAGGGAGAACATGGTTGCTGGTCTGAATGATGATTGACAAATGTTGCTGATGATAGTTGTTGATGACTATCATAGTATTATTGTAGATATTTTGTCTCTATGTCATGTATATCTTTTATCATCAAGGTCATGTAACGACCTACTTTGGTTTCCCCACTATGCCTGAGATGGATGATGTAATGTTCTTGTTTTTATCATGTGTAAATTTTTGGTGTATCCCCGCTTGGTTGGTTGGATGAGTCAATATTGGTATATCCCCATTTGGCTAGGAGATGGATGTATGTATGAGTCTTTGGTGATAGGAAGGTCATTTATGATATCTAAGAGTCATGCTCTTTCTTGTAAAACATATTTTTGCAGACCTTGCCGACAATAAGGGGGACCATGGACAGCATAGCAAAGTAAAGATTTCAGCATGTACTCAGGGGGAGCATAACCCTTTACCCTTGATGACAAAGGGGGAGAGTGACTTGGGGTTGACATCAAGTCCAAAGGAGGAGATTGTTGGCATTATGACACAAGTTTGGCACTATGGCACAGGTGTTGTCCTTGATGGCAACTCACTCAGATGACAGATCACATTTCAAGCCCTCAGAATGAAGGAAAAAGAGATATACGCAGTTTCCTCTTAACCAAGCCGCATATACACGGGGGTTCACCAATCAAAAGGTGCGAATGCATACGCATGCACTTTCATGCAAGGAAAAAGGTGTACATGTGGGAAAACTTGTTTTTTAGTCCATGGTATCTAGTCCCTAGTATTTGGACCTATGTTTTTGGGCCATGGTATTGCGTCCGAAGTGTTGAACCCAAGTATTGGGTCCCAAGTATTGGTTCTAAGTGGCTTTGGACCATGGTATTATGTAAGGCCTAAGTCTATAAAAGGGGAAGGAGATCATTAGGAAAAGGCACTCAAGTATTGAATATCTTATGAAGGGAAAGATCTAGAATACTGGTCATTGAGTTATGGTGCATAGCTGGATCTGAACCAAGGAGGAACCTGAATGCTAGAAGAAGGATAATTTCTATTGATGGGTCAAGATCTTAAGGCTTGAATAGTAGTATCTTTGTATGATTTTGATATGTTATATTTGGCGCATGACTTGATCTATAAATATGATAATCTGGGTATAACAAATGTCTGAATATTTGGAAAGGGCAAATTGTCTTTTATAGATCTGTAAGCAGGTTCGGCACAGCAAAAGTGCGTATACACGCTGGTTTGGTAATTCAAAACAGCGTATACACTAGTTTGCTTTGATACAGAAGCGTATGCACGCAAGTTCTTCATCTTGAAGTAGTGTACGTCTCTTTTACTTACGTTTATTGTTGCAGTATTTTGGGTTCAGGATTGGTGTCTGCTTACTGTTACTGTATTATGGTTACAGCATTCAGAGAAGTGATTGATTGATTCAGTTTTGGTTGGTGCAAAGGGGATTGGTTGATACAGATATATTTGATGTTTGATTGATGTTACTTATGGATCCAGTCTGAAAATTCATGAAACGTGGTCCCTGAAAGAAAAGAGAAGGTTGTAGCCTTCTATAGGTCAGCACCTACGTACTAGTACATCAACTAGTACAAAAAGCTGGAGAACGAGAGAAGGTTGTATCCTTCTGTAGGTAGAAGCTTGTGTACTGGTATAAGACTACACTAGTACAAACATATTGTAAAAATAAGTTTCTTATTAAAAGAAGATAGAGACAAATTGTAGCAGGTGGTTTTCACCCACATTGGGTTTCCACCTTATATCTTGTGTTCATGTGTGTGATGATCTGTTCTGTTTTACTGCACCTGTTTACTGCTCTTATTGTTAATGAAGTTCTGATACACTGATTAAAGATCAACATTTAATGGATTAACTTAATCATAATTTTACTGATAAACGCTGGTTTCTTTAGACACAGTGGCGTATATACGCGGGTTCCCATAACTGAAGTAGTATATATATATCTATGAAAATGAAAATGGTTTGATTTAATAATACAAATTCCCCCCCCCCCCCTCTCAGTATTATTTCCAACATTATGGAGAAGCTAATTGACCACTTCCTCATTCCTCTATATAAGATGATCTTTGAGGAAGAACCACCTTGCATGTCGCTTGTGAAAATGGAGGCAATATCAGAGAATAAAGATTGGATTGCCTCACCACATGGCACCTTCATTAGAGTATTTGGTGGAGAGAAGTTGCCGAATAAGTGTTGTATCATCTCAACATAGGGTTATCGGCTGCATTGCATAGGAATAAGAAAGCACCTTGGCCAACTCTTTGTATACATTGTATGAGATAAAGAACCTGAAAGTCGCAGAAACCAAGGGAAAGGTGATAGAGAAGTTTGCATTCGGTACTCAAGACTTTAATCCATATGATCCACATGGTATTTGCAAGAACCACTATGAGAGAATTCACTTTCAGTGATTCAGTGGGACATTTCACTGGTAGGAGGAGGATCCATGGAGGAATTGCTACAATGCCTCCAGATCCCACAAGCATGTCAGTATAGCAAGAACTTCACATGTCACTCCAATGAAGGCAACAACTCTAGAAGCAGTGACAGCATAAGGGAGAAACCCTGTGTAGGGTAAAGGAAAGAGAAAGGTTTCTCACAACTCAGGGGGAGAAATAAGTCACAAGATGAAAGAATATACAATGGTTATGAAAATGGCTTTATCAATTGAGGCAACGATGAAATAAAGTATGAAGAGAGAAGAGCATAGGAAGAAGGAAGATCAACAGAGGATATTGGAGGAAGAAAAATAGAAAAAAGAACAAGAAGAGAAGTAGAAGCAGGAGGAAGAAGATAGGCAACATGCAATAGCAGAAGAAACAACACAGACACAAGATGAAGAGAAAGAATAAAGTAGCCACCAGTAGAGGAGAGCAGACAAATGCAGGTTCAGGAGTTTGCTCTGCAGATTGAGCAAATGATAGAGATTGATGATACAGAGGTAGAACTGGAGCCGCAGAATTAGGATGTCGACCTGATGCCAAGCACACAACAGGTCACTATTCAGTCTCCACCACTTTTGGCATTGGAGTCAACTCCAAGAGGAAGGGGAAGTTATTCCTCTTGATGATGATTCATTTATGGACATGTACAATCTGTCATACAATGAACTCCAGAAGAATATTGTATAAGTGCGTAAGAATAATTTTATGGACGATCTCACATCTCTTGCTTTTATGAGAGATTGGGTAATTGTATTCGACACTAGGAGCGATAAAGAAGCCATTTCCTCAGCCAAAATGATCTTTGCAGGTGCAGCAAAGTCGAACACTCAGTGTTTGATGGCCGAGAATAAGAAATTAGGAAAGAACATTTAGGTTTCCAAGAAAGAGGTTCAACAACTCCACACAAAAACTCATAACGTAACTTCTACATAGGTCCACATGGAGGAGATAAAGGCATTGATACTTCATGAAGTATCAACACTTGGAGAGACCATGTGAGATCTCTACGAGGAGCTGGTTACCGTGCATAAGGAAGTTTTCCACATGCTTGGCTTGTAGAGTAGGGTAAGGACTTCATCAAAACTCTTAGAAATGTGCAAGATGAAATCACTGTCGTGCATGAATGGACAATGTGATACAAAGGGGAACCACTTGATTTGGGTAAGAAGATGAAGCCATAGGTAGAGCTAGAGAAAGAAAGAGTGTAGATGATGATACTGAACAACAAGCAGCTCAGCTCATTCATTGGCAACATTTAGGCCCCATATGTAGGGATATACAATAGTCTGGATTCCTTCGTGAAGACCCACAAGATCCCATCGATTGTATCACTCATTGAATCCAAACGTAGGAACCAGGTCAGAAAGGAGGTAGAGGAATACTTGGAGCTGCTGAGACAGATTTCCACCAAGGAGGACTTAGAGGTGAATAGACGGAACATGCACAATTACACTGGTGGTCCTATCCAAGTGCGGACAATGTTGATCATGCTTTGGAGGGAAGTAGAAACTTGTTCCAAAGCATTGTACCCAGATGTTAGAGTCCACTTCTATCGAGACACCATCACACAGTTTGAGGATGTCATCGCACGTTACAAAGCTTGGCACCGCTACGTAACCGAAAAACATTAAGTGGAAGTTATTGAGCTAGAGTTTCCCCAAACTCAAGCATCATAGTGTTTTGTCTTGTTAGGCTGTCGAGTTGTCTCTACCCTATTTTGTCTTATATGGGTATGAATGTAAAATGTAATATTATTTGTAGTTAATTGTAAAGTGGAATTCCAAGTGTCGATATTTGAACATGAAGAGTCATGATGTAATGTAATGAGTTATTTTGTAAAGAAGTTGAATAGACATGAGGGTAGTCCAAACATCATAAAGGGGAGTTGAAGAGACACCCCCTCTTGTTATAAATAGAACCTCATAACTCATGTAAATGGCTTTTGGGAGCCAACATTTTGGCTAGGCTTAGGCTTAGAAAGAGCTTAGGAGTTTTGTGAGAGCCTTGGCTTCTTCATAACATAGAGGGAGTATACTTCTTTGGAGGAGAAAGTGTTATTGACTTCATGTTCCACTATTGGGGCTAGTGGCTCAGCAATGGTGTATGTATGATTAGAATTTTAACTTTTAATAAAATATCAAATCCGACGCACTTTCATGCATATGTTGTGAATATAGTAGGATTATTCTTGTTGTATTTGCAATGTATGTTATTTAACTTACACTTATTCTTATGAACTATTTCGTTTGCATTTGTATCAATCTTGTTGAATGTTTTTTGTTGTATTAATTCATCATTGTTAACTTGTGTATTATTCTGCATATTATCTTGTGATGTCATTATGCCCGTGAGCTTCTTTCAAGTTGCGTACTATTACAGAATTTTTAGGGGTTCACTTATTTTTCCCTTCATGTGTTGGAACCACCATGCATCACACTTGACCATCCATGGGGTCACACACTCTCTCCTACCAAAGTCATCGTGCACCACTCTATGTGTTTTCGCAACCAAGGCATATCGTTAAAACCTCAATACTGGGACTCCTACTCCAAATAGTGTGAGGTCTAGTTGGGACATCATATTGGGGACTTCAATATTTTTGGCGCTTGAAGGAGGGACAAATGACAAGTTGAGCCCATAAAGTCCGTTTGAAATTTCCACACTCATTAATGGCCTCTTCCCATATCTTAGCCTCGACATGTTTTTCTAAAACTTCAAAATTAAGATTATCAGTGGAAATCACTAATGACTTATCAAATCTTAAATTCAATGGCAAGGGCGAAACAACCTTCTTTGAGCATGTAGCTTGTTTTCTTGAATTTTTCACAAAGCAAAACATTCATTGCGGGGAGGTTTCTTGTAGGTTGTTCACTCTTACATTCGAAGGGTGCATAAGGGAATGGTTTTACACATTTCCTACCACTTCTATACACTCTTTCGAACATCTTGCCACAAAATTGTTTTGTGCCTTTGATAGGTATTATTATAAATCTATGTTCAAGAAAATTATGCAATTGTGAAAATCACCTGATGAATCTCTTGATGATTTTCACGATCGTTTCATTCATTTTTTATTTGAATCCTCTAAAGATGATGTTGATTGGCCTTTAATGAAAGAGAAATTCGATTTCTTTTTCACATTTTGATGAATATGCAAGGACATACATATTTCGAAAGTCTCCCAACATAATGTGGTATTAGAGCTTCAAAATTTGCGATGAACAAAGTTGTTGTTCCAAGTGACTCTTTGTCTCCTTCTAATTGCACATCTCCAGTTCCACAAGTTGAAGCGGGAAAAATTAATTCATCCGTTGATTTACCATCATCTTCTCACACTCACATACTCAAAAATCCATCACAAGTTTGGACTGTGAATATGATGTTTATGATGAAGTGTTATCTCCTCCTACTCCATCCTTTGATTCCTTTGTAGAAAATATGTGATAGGTTAACCCAATAATGCAATATAAATCAAGGCAGAATACTATAACCTAATTCTACTATCAATTTTTGGAAGCTTAAATATCGAGCTGAACAATATAACCAACAGAAGAAGAATCAATGGCACAATACACATGAAAATACTTTGGGGAAAGCCTCAGCTAAAAACCCCACACTATTGTATTATCATACATGATGAAAATACATAGGAATTATACAAAGCCTTAGCTCTTACAGCTAGCCAGATCTCAGTACAATCCTCACAAATGCTCATAGGAAATCTTGGCTTCTCTCCAACGTTCCTCTCTGCCCTCCACGCTCCTATTTCCTTGCGTTGTTCCTTGTGGATGATTTTCCTTTTACCAAGTGGATGATCTCCTTCAAAACTACGCAATCCTCAAGGATGAATCCTTGACTGCATGCATGAGTTTTTTCCATGAGAAAACACATGCAACTGATATTACACTATCCTTGAACATTAATCTCAACTGGGTCTTTCTCGGAATAGACATGCATGACTTTTTGACGAGGGAATCTTCAGTTAACTGGAGTAGCAGTAGTTGAGTGCATTAATGCATCAACTGACTGTTAATTCACTATTAGTTCCTCAAACAGTTTGGAACTAATTTAACTAGACTCAACTCAGTAAACTAAGTTAACTAATTACAACTCAAATATAACTCAATCTTATCTCCTTAATTTAAGGGATAACTCTTGCATGACTTCAGAAATACTTCTAACTTGAATTTCTCCAACTAATTAATTTAAAATAAATTAATTAATTATTTGCAAGTAGTTGTTAAGACTAAATTCGATTTTAATTCACAATTTAATTCAAGGACAAATTTAATTGGAATATTCTTGTTGCCATATTTCAACATCCTTTAGACCTTGGGATTGTGAATTGTTGTGTTCACTTGTTTCAAATGTTTCTTTGGATGTTCATGAGGATCAATTTCTAGATGGAGTTGGCATTCTGTAGAAAACTTGCGATATCATTTACAATGATCACGTGTGGGAGTCCACATCTGAACAAGAATCTGTGATGAAGGATGATTTTTCTCCTTTCGTACCTCTCCTACATTATCCTGACATTTTCCTTCATTCTGTCATTCATGTCGAATCTTGTGAAATTTTATTTTTTGATCATACCATTACTTCCGATTATTTTCAGAACTCGTGGAATGTCAATTTTTCAACTGAATGCGGAGAGGAAAAATCTTCTCTTTTAAATCTCCCCAATCTATCATCTCATCATTCTGAAAAATTAGAGAGTGAAATTTCTTGTTTTCCATCTTCCCCTCTTTATGATTCGTCAAATCATGAAAATGGCTCTATTTTTATCCTAAACTTTCTAATCATGGATTTTGTGATCTTTTCACTTATTCATCTGATCACAATTCTGATTTTCCGTTGTTGATTTTTCTAAGCCACTGGTCTTCAATGATCTACCTTCTAATGATTTGGAACTTTCGCAAGTTGTCAAGGCACTTTAGCCCGAGCTGATGGTTAGGTCGGGTTCTCACAGTCCTGAGGTCAGTTCCAATTCTGATCAAAATAGTGATGTATCTTTCAAGGCTCCTCATCACTCTGCTGCACACATTCTCTCTCACAATTTTTGCATCCTCCATCCACATTGCACGATCCTATCTCTTAGTCATTTGAGGAGTCATATATGGCAAGCACTATTGCAAAACGAAAGTTTTCTTCTTTCTTAATGTTCACCCAGTTCCACAATTCAAAAGTTTGTTGTTGCATATCCTCAAGTCACAGTGTGTCTTAACACTGAAATACATTTGCAGAATGACTTTCATGTGTGTTTCCTTCCTACTTTTCTGCATGCACTTTCAAACTTCAAACATTTTGGTTTGTATTTATTTGTCTTTATTGTTTACTATTATTATTGAATATATTTCTTGATATGAATTCCCTCGCTAACATAATCCAGCCAATGCGCCAATGGCTACATTGAAAGTATCATTTCACGTAAGAAGGGCCTATTCTCTGATTAGCTTAGGAGTAGGAGTAGTTGTTTGTTTTTATTTATTGTTTAGACTTGTTTTGTTTGCTTCGATTTACTTTCTTCTCCGCTCTTTCCTTTATTTATTTATTTATTTTCTTTCAGTTGTAGAATAGCTTCCGCATGACACCATGTTTGGTTTCTAAAGCAAGCATGGTGAAGTTCACGAAAAAGTTGTGCTACTGAAAACGCTTGGTTATCTATTTATTCCCTCTCTTTGCATGAGTCTTTCATTCTTTCAGTGGATAATACTTTGATGGAAACTACATTCTTGTTAGATAAAACCACAGTGGAATCATGATGCTTGAACCTATAACTAGCACCGCCTACTCTAATTGGTCTTTTATTTTGGTTAATCCTTGTCAGTTAAGTCGAGTTGAGTAAGGAGGGGAGGAAAAACTTAACAAGTGTGTCAGAGGTATATATAAGTATCCTTATCTGATCGAAAAACCTCGTATTCTCTTAATATGTCAGGGATCTCTCTTCCTTATCGTAAATAAATAAGTGCCTATGCATAGTTCTATGAAAAAAATGAAAAAAGTGAAAAAATAAAATAAATGTGCAAGAAGAGAAAGGCTTCCTGCGCAGAGAGGTGAAACAAGAAACTTCGTCGGGGTATTGTCCAGGCTCACTGGAAGAAAATAAATGTTTGTGTCCCTGAAGTGACTTCGTTGGGGTACTGTCTAGGTCTGCTGGTAGCGGAGTAACACTAGAGATGAAAACTAAGATTCTGACATTTCTTTTCACTTGTGCATTTATATACTCCTCATCCCCAATTGAAACAACTTAATCTGACTTGGATTGGTTTATTATGTCGTTGATGAAGAGAATGGTAGGGTATATATCTTTAATGCAATCTAAGCAAAGAAGCAATGATAATCAATGAACTGAATAATACTTCCTAACGAGTTAGACATGTTTTTCATGAGACAAGACCATACAAAGGGTTGGAGTTCTACCAGTGTGTCACCAATTGTTGTAGCGGCTACAATAACCCTCCAAAATTTTTCCCATTATTTGATTTTGGAGCCTTCCTTTCTGTTGACATGAGTTTACCTTTGATTTTCCTAAAGTATTCATGTTTTTATTGAGACTTATCTCCTTCATCTATGCCTGTGTTGGCTTGTATTTACACTTAGCTTCTAAGTTACCAGCTAAGTTCCTTACTTGGAATTACAATAGTTTTGGGTTTGTCTCTAGAAACTGCGCAATCCATGAGGGAAAACCCGCCTTGATGCTTGGAATTGTGCAATCCAAACCGGCAGCTTTTCCTTGAGCTCAGAAACTATGCAATGTACTGAGCCGAAAGTTACCCAGTTCCCCAAAATTACACAATCTTTCTCGACAGTGTGCATGGAAAATTTCCCGAAAAAAGCATAAAAAGTAAAAAATCAATATTTTGAAAGTAGGGATTCATCATTAGTTTCCCAAAGGTGGAAATGTCTCTATTTTTAGAAATTTCCACAAAGTGTCGCTTTTCCTTGATTTTAGGCATGCATGTCATAAACCCTAATTCACTCAAATCTATTTAATGGATGCTTGTAGAGATCATTTTTGCATTCAATCTTGGAGCTCTAGCATTCCCAAGGAGATCAAGGGACCTTCAGTGGAGTTGTTGTTGCTTTTCTGGGTGAGTTTTGCATTTGTCATATTTTGCCCTTTTTTTGGTCGCTTTTCTTCATTTCGCTTCTATGAGTGCTGTTTTTCTTTTTCTCTTCATAGTTGATGACTTTTTAACTTGTATTAGCTTGTAGAAGTGTTGTTTCATTTTTTTGTTTGCCTTTCGTAAGTGTCGCAAAGATTTTCTTGTTTTTGCACATCAGCGATCGTCGTTGCGACGAATCTCCTCACACATTTGTTTTTATTCCATTTGTTAAGTTTCTTCACTTGATCTTCTTTAATTCATCTTTACTTAGTCAAATTTTAACTCAAATTTACATCATCACTTAGATCTGCTTATTTCCCACACTTGCATCGAGTAGATCCACACTTTCCTTGGTCGTTTTTCACAGTTCCCAGCTAGGAATTGTGTAGTTCAGAAGCACAAGCTGAGGCTTAGCCTCTAAGACTGTGCAATACATAGTACAAGCTGACCCTAATGCACATTGATCAGTTCTAGGGTTCAGTTTGCCCCTTGGCCACGAAGACTGCACAATGCACAATTTCTCCCAGTCACTCCCAGGCTTAGACTACACATTGCACAGTGTCAAGCCTCAAGTTGTCCCTTGGATGTTGGGACTGTGCAATACACAGTTCCCACTACCAGTCTCCCTCACTTACCCAAGAGAATTGCATAATTTTTCTCACCAGTGCGTTAGTTTGTTGCCTTATCTTACTGTGAAGTTAGATTTGTTAAAGGCTAATGTTTTCTTGCCATGATTGTATTTTTTGTCCCACACGTACCACAATTGTTGATCACTTGTCTCTAGCAATCACTATTACCATGGAACCCAAGAGAAATTCTTCAAAAGGCACCATTGAGAGCAGTACTGGGGAAGTAGTTGAGAAAATGCTAGTAAACTTGTGAGTATTTGCGGAAACTCAACTGTATGTAGAAAAAGACTCAGATCTTACATGGAAGAAATTTAATGAAGATTTTTCAGTAAAGGACTCCGTAGCAGATCTGGAGGACTGATAGGCATATATTAATGTTCAAATATTAGGGCTACATAGGGTTTCATGTAGATATCCAACCTTCCCATGTGCAAATGTCATTGGCTGGACTGTATCACATATTGATGTGAAGACCATGAATTTGAGTAGTACCAGCGGATGGAGGCTTGCTACTTTTTCAACATCAAGTTATCAACATATGTATCACTTTCTTGAGCCAAAAGCACACATGGATTCATTGTTCTATGCCACCAAAAACTATGTGGTCAGAAGGGATGTTGTTAAGAGCTGGGTGAAGGAGCAATAAAACTTTCAACAGAAACCCACCAACACATATAAGACAAGGTCTCTCAAGACGGACTATCAAATGTTGATCATCTTAGCTTGCAGAATCCACAGTCAATAGAACACAGAGACCTTTCCAAAAGGGTGGGTAGTTCTTCTAAACCATATTGTGAACAACAGGAAGCCACTCAACAGGTCAGATTTGTTGGCTAAACATTTAAAAATCCATGTAGCTAATTCCTTGAATTCTTCGAAAGGTAGGAAAACAAGATTGTATATGTCTTCATATTTGCGTGATGCAATCTGTGCATCTAATGCATTCCCTAGTAGGAACTGGACTTGGCCACCTTGAGAAATTGTCATACACATCCACTGCAAGTTGCTCTCAAATTGCATATATTGAGGGGTCATGGAGAAGCTAATTGACCACTTCCTCATTTCGTTATATAAGATTATCTTTGAGGAAGAACCATCTTGCATATCACCTATGGAAATGGAGGCAATATAAGAGATCGCAAATTGGTTTGCCTCATCGAATGACACCTTCCTTAGATTATTCGGCAGAGAGAAGTCACTGCATTTTTTGCTAAGGTATGCCACTGAAAAAATCATCATGCAAGAAGTGTTGTATCAGCTCGCCACATGGTTATCATCTGCATTGCACAGGAAGAAGAAAGTATCTTGGCCAACTCTTCCTATGAAAATTGAATTGTACGATATAAATAACCTGAAAGTGATGGATACCAAAGGAAAGGCGATAGAGAATTTTACATTTTGTACTTGATACTTTAATTTGTATGATCCCCGTGGTATTTGTAAGAACCATTATGTGAGAATTCACTTTCAGTGTCTCAATGGGACATTTCACTAGCAGGAGGAGGATCCATGGAAGAATTTCTACACTGCCTCTAGACCTTGTGAAATGGTCAGTATAGCAGGAACTTCACAAGCCACTCCACAAAAGGCAACAATTCCCGAAGCAGTGACAGAAGAAGGGATAAATCCCATGCAAGATAAAGGAAAGAGAAATGTTTCTCATATCCCAGGGGTAGAAAGAAGACGCAAGATGAAAGAGGATCCAATGGTTACGAAAGCATCTTTAGCAATTGAAGCAAGGAGGAAAAAAAGGATGTAGAGAGAGGAACAGAGGAAGAGGGAAGAGCAACAGAGGAGATTGGAAGAAGAAAAGAAGAAGCAAGAATAAGAAGACAAGCATAAGCAGGAGGAAGAAGAGAGGTAATGTGCAATAGAATAAGAAAAAACGCGGACACAAGATGAAGAGCAAGAATAGAGTGAGCCATTAGCAGAGGAGGAGGGTGGATAGATGCAAGATCAGGAACTTTCTCAGTAGATTAAGAAAATGATAAAGATCGATGATACGAAGGAAGAACTAGAGTCACAGAATCAAGATGTCGACATGATGCCTAGCACACAATAGGTCCCTATTGTGTCTCCACCACTTTCAATAGCAAATTCAGCTCTAGGAAAGGAAGGGAAAGGTATTCCTCTTGATGATGATTTGATTATGGACACGTACAATATGTTGTATGATAAACTCTAGAAGAAGATTATACAAGCACGTAAGAAGCATTTTTCGGATGATATCGCATGTCCTGATTTTATGAGAGAAAGGGATAGATCCTGAAGCCATTTCCTTAGCCAAATTGGCCTTAGTAGGTGCAACAAAGTCTAACACTCGGCGTTTGATGGCCAAGAATAAGCAATTGGCAAAGAAATTGCAAATTGTTAGGCAAGAGGTTGAACAGCTCCGCATAGCATCTCATAACACAACTTCCACACATGTCCACTTGAGGGAGATGAAGGCATTGATACTTCATGAAGTATCGACACTCGGAGAGAACATGCAAAATCTCTATGAGGAGTTGGTTACCGTGCATAAGGCAGTTGCTCGCATGCTTGGCTTGCAAAAACAATGTAAGGACTTTATCAAAACTATCAGAAATGTGCAAGTTTCGATCACTATTATGCATGAATGGAAAATGTGATACAAAGGGGCACCACTTGATTTGGGTAAGAAGATGAAGGCACATGCAAAGATGGAGAAAGAAAGAGTGCAGATGTTGATCCAAAAAAACAAGTTGTTCACCTCATTCACTGGCAACATTTAGGCCTCGTATGCATGGGTATATAACGGTCTAGATTCCTTCGTGAAGACCCACAAGATTCCATCAATTGGCTCACTCACTGAAGCTAAACACAGGAACCAGGTCAGAAAGGAGGTAGAGGAATACTTGGAGCAGCTGAGACATATTTCCACCAAGGACGGCTTGGATGTGAATAGACAAAACATGCACAATTACATTGGTGGTCCTGTCCAAGTGCGTAAAATGTTGATCATGCCTATGAGGGAAGTAGAAACTGGTTCCAAAACATTATACATGGATGCCATGGAGGCTAGACTCCACTTCTAGATAAACACCATCACATAGTTTCGGGATGTCATTGCATAGTATTAAGATTGGCACCACTACATAATCGACAAACATTAAGTGGAAGTTTCTGAGCTAGCTTTTCTCCAAACTCAAGCATCATAGTGTTTTGTCTTGTTAGGCTGTCAAGTTGTGTCTACCCTATTTTATCCTCTATGGGTATTGATCCAAGATCTTTTACTTATAGATGCATCAACATTACAAGAAACAAATATTATTAACCATGGAACTTAAAAGCACATAAAACAATGCAGAAATAACATGATAAGCAAGAAACCATGACACAAATATTTTATTACGGAGTTTGTCCAATTTGGACTACGTCTCTCGGCCCTGCTCAATAGTGGGGAGGCCTTCTTTCATTAAGTGGCATAAAAAGAGATAAAAGTACAAGCAACATTCATGTACAATCCTTATACCTCCAAGCTGGAAGATGGACGGAGAATGGAGAGCCCAGCTTCAAAAATAGACAGTACCACTGAAATCCTGATGAAAAACCATGCAAAAATTCTTATTCGAACATCCAATTCAGATAATCGGGCTTTGTCCACCCTCTCAGAACCTCCCTATTGTTCAAGGTGAGGTTTTGGTCCCTGCTTCCAGGTCGAATTACAGTTGCATACAATGTTTTGAACTATCGGCTAGTTTGGTATCAGAGTAGGTCTTTGTCAATGCAAATTTCATGAGTATGCTAACCCGGAACAAGCTATGAAAAGGCAAAGGAAAGCTTAAGTCCTTTGATCTTGAAGCAAGACGTGCACAACGAATAAGAAACATGGCAAATGAAGAAGCTCATTGGAAAGAGGAACAAAATTTCCGCAAGGTACTCTAAAATATCGTAGAGAAAGTGGACAAGTTGTTTTCAAAGTATAAGAAGGAAATTGGGCATGAGAAGCAAGATGTCGATGACAATAGATTAGAAAGTCATCAAGGTGGTGGAGAAGAGCCTCCTCCCTCTACTTCTTCAAGTGAAAGTTCTCATCACTCTAATCGTGATTTCAAACATACATCTAAGAAACCATTCTTCAAGCTAGATGTAAAGTTTGACCTACCCATGTATAATGGGGAATGTAGTGTAGAAAAACTTAATAATTGGATAAGGTAGATAGAGGTCTACTGTCGGAATCAACAGATCAAAGAAGATGAGGAAAAGGTCCAGTTAGCATCTCTTCGGCTGAGTGGCACTGCTCTCGTTTGGTGGGAGAGCAAGTTGCAGAAGGGCAGTAACAAGTCGGGTAACCTTCTTTCCTCTTGGTCCAGTTTTATTTCTGCATTGAAAGAAAAATTTTACCCTTTGGGATAGAAAAAAAAGGCACTAATGGAATGGAAATATCTAAGGCAAGGTAAAGCCCAAAATGTGCAAATCTTCACTGAAGAATTTCATAAACAAGCATTGAATTTGGGCATCTCATTAGATTTGTCGGAGACTATAACTAAGTATGTTGGTGCGCTACATAGTTATGTAGGTTTTAACCCCGTACATAAATTACCTGCATACGAATTCTAAAACACATAAAATAAACAATGCAAGAGCATAACACATAAAACACATATACACAGATATTTTCCCCTAGATCCCAAAATTGGGACTACCAGCTTGATTTTTCATTATGTTCCTTTCAATGTTACAATACATATTTATACATGCCGAAGCATCCAATACCATGGACCAAAAACCATCGCGTGCAAAACCATGTGCAAAAATCATGCACAAAACCATAGGTAGGTCCGCCCAACCTAACATAGGGTCCAAAACCAAAATTTCCATGGGCGCTACCCCGAACCCCATAGAGTGGGGTTACCTGCACCCGTCAAACCCCTTGTGACTCCCCCTGCAATGCAATCAGTGCAACGATGGGGGGGCTCTGCCCCCCTTCTAACCCCCCGGTTAACTACGTGGGCCAGTCGTGGAAACAATATAACACAACCCAAAATTCTCCCACTTGTTGTTTTATTTCCGCAGGGGGGCACAAGAGAGCTTAGTCATTTATCTAGCCCTGCAACGCCCATTGTTTCTCTACACCAAGAGAACTTTTCATAGCTCACAGATTTTGTCAATGCATCTGCATTATTCTTCAAAGTGTTCACCTTTGCCAGCAACACCTTTTTGTCTTTTATCATATCCCTCACAAAGTGATACTGAACATCAATGTGTTTTGTCTTTCAATGATATGCAGGGTTCTTTGCCAAGAAAATTGCACTTTGGCTGTCACAGTCTATCCTTATAACTCCCTATACTAACCCCATATTCGAACACAATCTCTGCAGCCAAACTACTTCCTTGCTTTCATGAGTGGCTGCCATGTATTCTGCCTCTGTAGTTGAGAGTGCCACTACATATTGTTTCTTACTCATCAAATTGACTACACCTCCAAATAGGTTAAACACATACCCACTTGTAGATCTTCTCTGATCCAGATCTCCAGCCTACTCTACATCAACAAAGCCATGAATATCCAACACTCTGTCCAATCTTGTTCTTCCTTGGTAGCACAAACCATAATCACTAGTGCCACACAAATACCTGAAAACCTGCTTCACTACTATCCAGTGCTCCTTCCCTCAGTTTTGACATAAACCTACTCAATACTCCCACTGCATGTGCAATGTTCTGTCTAGTATATACCATTGCATACATCAAGCTACCGATTGCACTTGCATATGGAACACGGGACATGTCCTCTTCCTCTTCTTGTGTCTTGGGACACTATGCAACAGATAACTTTACACCTACAGGAATAGGAACCTTCACCGGTTTACTATCCTACATATTAAACCTCTGCAATATTGTCTTGGCATACTTCCTCTAGTTTAACGAGAGCTTCCTCTTTGTCTGATCTCTTTTAATTTCCATGCCCAAAATATAGTTTGCAACACCAAGATCTTTCATGTCGAATTTGGAGTACAAATGGGTCTTCAAATTCTGGATAATTTCTTTGTCATTTCCAACCAACAACATATCATCCACATATAAGACCAAATAAATAACATAGTCACCAATTAATTTAAAATACACACAGTGATCTACTTTGCTTCTGGTGAAGCCAAGTCCTTGTATAAATGTATCAAATTTCTTATACCACATCTTTGGTAACTATTTTAACCCATACAGAGACTTCTTTAACTTGCATATTAGTTCTTTCTTGCCCTTCACCACAAAGCCTTTAGGTTGCTTCATGTATATTTTCTCTTCCAGATCCCCATGAAGAAATGTTGTCTTCACATCCATCTATTCTACCTCAAAATCAAAAGCAACAATAATTGTTATCCGGGAATAGTGTTCACTCGGATGCTGCTATTCCCACTAAGATGGGTGGTTATCTTAGAAACAAACAATCAAAGTCTACTGTTGTTTCCTTTTATGAAAATAGACGAGAGGAGGAACAAGAAGACCAACCTGAGTCTTGCGTTTGATTTTCTCTCCTTGATAGAGTTTCACCCCTTCTTCTTTGTCTCCCAGCTTCAAAAGAACCTGTTGAATCACAGCAACATACTACTATGCAAGAAACAAGGATCTAAATTCATAAATAATATAGGATCAGATGTGTATTAACCATATACATGCATATATAAACAAGTACACAAGAATATGGAAGGAGAAAAGAATAGCTTTATTCAGATGAAAATTACCAAGAAGATTACAACCATGTGCTTTGACCCAACATCATTCTCCAGCTAAGAAGGCCTTCTTCACCTCAAGCAAAGCTAGATCACCCAACATTGTGAATGTACACCAGAATACCAACAACACTTCTCTATAAGATACAAAATTCTAGTCTCTGGATCTCTGTGATGAGGGATCCATATATAGATGATTCAGAGAGGTGAGTCATCTTCTGGGATCTTGATTAGTGTCTTCTCTCTAAAAGTTCCTGCTTCCACTTGGAGAATTATGATCTCTTACTCATCCCTGGTCGAAAATGGAGAGGCAAGTGTCAAAGGGGAAGCTTCTAGAAGATTCCATGATCTTCCACCTCGCATTTTGGTCCCTGCCATTTGTCCATTCCCAACCATCACACCCTACAGAGGGGAAAATCAGTATGCATCGCACCTTGTACACTGGGAAGGTGATATGCATCACACCCCCTGCATTGAGCTTTCAATATGGTCTAGTTTTGACCATTTATGAGCAGTTTTCAGTGGAGAACTTTTGGGAGATGATGTAATCAGTTGACCTTGTTCCTTTAGGCAGTGAAGCAACACTTTTAGGGACTTAGGAGCCCTCAGTTTATGGACATTTATGATTGGGGTTGAAGTGCCCAAAAATGTCTATAACAGTTGCCCCCTAAAGCATGAGGTCGTTAATCTTTTTGATGTCAGGTGAAATGCTTTACTATGAGGATCTGCAGTTTTTCCGAGCTGGGAGGCGACCTGTAATAAGATACAATACAATACATTATTTTGACAACATTCTTTCATAATCTAGCTTAGGTGGGCATTCCCATGCTCAGCTTTATAAATTCATTTTCATGTACATAGGACAGACAATCGTCTGTGTGACAGACTGATGATATGGACACATCATCCTTTGATTTGAATGATCATCTGCTCGGCAATGATGTACACTGGATGTTTTTATATTCTTGAATATATCACAGCTCGGATGAATGAAACTAGATCCGGGGTCTTCAAAACTCTTTCAATCTTCACTCAGTGTACAAGTCGATCCATGTGAAAAATGTTCTGGAGTCGAACATGGAAAGACATCACCTGATTACCAGCCAATGATGTAAGCTATTAACAGGCGCACAGGAATCACCAATAATGACAATGACACTCAAGGTACTATAGTACAATTCACGTGGTGTGAAAAGGGAATTGGCGTTGAACACCACATAAAATCTCTCGGTCAAAGGCCATTGATGTAAACCTGTCGCCGACAGTGAGAAACTTACCATTGAGGCATGCAAGCTTCAAAGTACTGAAAGGGTTGTTCCTAAGTCAACTTATTGGATAATGAGCTGATGTTGACAAGAAGTGACCCATCACAAGAGGGCCTTAATGAATCCCACATCAACAACATGGAATGAAGAAAATGATTTTGGAGGTGAAAACAAACTAACGATACAGGGTTCAGGGTGGCGGTCATGAAGGAATGAAGCATGAATGTATTGCAGTGGGTGAGACATAGGTGAATTTTTTGAATGACTTCTCTTGAACATATCGGCGACACTGACGATGGATTGGTAGCATTAAACCCAAAGATGGATGGTGTGACAGACCAATGGTGATGACCAGTGAATGGAACAACCCAACCCGGCATGGATGTGGAAGGAAAGTGTCATGTTCAAGTGCGAATTGCAACAATAAAGTTTCTTCAAGTTTTCTTCCCAATTTTCCCCAGTGATTGCTGACCAATACCTCTTTTGTCAAGCTTGAGGAGGATAACATATGCTTGTTCTATAATCCACCCTTCGGGCGAACCTATCACTATATTTTAGCAAGCCTAGCAATAGTGAAACTTGTTCTCGTCCATTTGGACGAGTTTGTCGCTATTAGGTTTTAACGATTTTAACGACAAAGATAACTCGGTCTCTTTCAATTTTAGAGAGTTTGAAAGAAACAGAAAGAAGACTCCAAAGATTCTTTTTCATTGTATAATCCCTTAAGTCCGAAAAAGTGTAAAATAATACAAAAGGGATGAATTTGCGATAGTTTTAACGAGCCGAACAATACAAGCACTCGATCGTTTTGTGTAATAATCCTTCCGGTCCAAAAAGATTAAAATCTAGAGGAGGGATAGCACTTCCAATGCCTTCTAACGAGCCAGAGAGGCCAATCGCTCGAAAATCTTTTCATATTTTATGAGTCAGGTGAAAACAACTTAAAGAAGACTCGTTTTCAAGGAACGAGTGATAGTTTCGGGTAGCAGCTGATTCTAGGTAAGATTTGGAATTTTCCAATCACGGCAGTGTCACAAGGATAGCTAGCAGAATCACTCTTCGTAGATGTTCCTCGAAGGGGTAAACAATCATATGGGGGTGAATGATCGGCTAAAAACAGAGTGGAGGTGATGGCGAGAACACGACCAAGGCTCAAAAGCTGGCGATAAGGCATTCATAATGGTTATTTACTGGTTCATTTTTTAATGAGCTTAAACGCTGGGGGGAAACATTTTCTCATGACTTATGTTTATTTTTTAATGAGCTTGAACTATGCACTAAAGCTGCTCGTGGAGAGTTTATTTTTTAACGAGCTTGAACTCTGCGACAACACTTCTCGCCAGTCGTATGATAAGAAATGTCTCATTCGAGATGCTATTTTGAAGTGGCTTACATCTCTCAAGCTTTGCCACAGATCCTTCCTTTATGCAAGTTAGGAAACGACTAGCCTTACGAGTTTAAAGGGTTAGAGGTCCTAATTTTTTTTAAAATAAATAGCCGCTCTTCGCTTGCATGCGGAAAGGTTTACATGCCTGTCATGCGGAAAGAGTTATTTTTGCTGACAAAAATAACCTCCCTAGGAGTCTAAGACTCTCTAGTGACAAACAAGACAATTAAGAGCAATCCTTCTCTAAACATGCATTATCATATGAGAAACCAAGTGTTTTTCGATCCTACCTGAAGTCCAACGTTGTTGTAGTAGTCTAGCCTCGTCGATCCAGATGAGCTCCTCCTTCACTTCGAAACCTGCATACACTAACAATCAAACGATTACATAACACCTGAATATTCCATAAAACAAAGCATATTCAACATATAGACCAAGGAGTATATGAAACAATTCATTAACAACAAATCATTGAGAAGAATGGACTTATTTGTATTAAGGAAACAAAAAAGAAACCATTACAACCTGAGCCTTGGTGTTGTGCAAGTTCCTCCCAGGGTCCAGCAAGAGTTTTCCTCTACTTTGACAAGCTCACCCACTTCCAAATGAAACAAGAAAGGATGGTAATCTCTCCTCACAAGCTTCTAAAAGGAAGTCCTAATTCCAACAAAATCTACCCTTTGGAATGTTCAGCTTTCAACCTCCCCTCCTTTGGCCCAATGCCTGTATTTATAGTGTTCTAGAGGAAGTTATTAAGGTCCAACATCAATGGGATACTCCCTCTTTTGGATGGGGTAGCTCCTCTCTTGATGGGATAAGTTCCTCTATCATAGGGATGCATGAACCATCTGGAGGCGCTCAATACACGTCAAACACTCTTATAGAAAGCTCTAGAAGTGACCACAAGTAACTTTTTTAAGATGAAACTCGCGCCTTTTGACCTTTACAGGAGTACGCACCCATCCCTTGACTTACAGAGCGTACAAGTACGCAGGTAAAATGAGCTTGGGATGCGTACACACAGGCAAGGTAGAGAGAACCTGCGTACCCAGAGATAAACATGATTTCTAATGACTTTCTCTCTTTTTTGAAGTTTGACATGGAGAGCAGAGGTATAAGGCTTGACAAGGAGGATAATATGACTATTGATGGAGCCATATTAACTGCAGATAGTCATGGTGACAAGTTTCAGTGTAACATGACCTTTACTTTATTTCAAATGTTTCCATTCCATCATGGCCACTTGTCTATAACCTAATGGGTAAAATTGTCCTCCTAAAGAAGAAATGAATTTAGACCAAGATGAAAAACGTTTACGAGTACTCTTACCACCTTTCTGCAGTTTTCCTTCCCACCAGATGAGAGCAGTGCCACTCAATTGAAGGGATGCTAGATGGATCTTGGCTTCATCCTCTTTGATTCGTTGTATGCAGCAATATACTTCAACCTGTCTGATCTAGTTATCTAGATTTTCTACATTAGATTCTCCACTAAACACAGGAAAACCAAACATGGCATCGAACTTGAAAAAGGGATTTTTATGAAATCTTCTACCTCTAGAATGATGAGAAGAGGAAGAAAAATAACTTTCACTCAAAGATGGAGAGGGAGGTTCAGGAGGCTCTTCTCCTCCTCCTTCATGATTCATCGAGGCATGATCATCTGGTCCTTCCTTCTTCACTGGATTTTCCATTGCCTTCGCATACTCTATAAACACTTTGTCCACTTTTTATACCATGGCGTAGAAGGCCTTACCATTATTTCTCTCTTCCTCCAAATGAGCATCTTCATCTGCCATTCTCCCTCATCGTGCTACACGCCCTGGTTTTGGATCAAAAGACTTAAGTTTTCCTTCACCTTTGTGGAGATTTTCCTTGGTTATCATACACTTGCAATTCACATCAATAGAAGATCAAATTTGATACCAAACTTGATCCATATCTTTTCACTTCAAAGATGCATATAGAATTGCATCTAAAAGGGCATGCAACCACAAGATGCATTCACATAAAAGGATCAGAAACAAATGACAACCATGAGAAGAAAAGACATAAACAAGTTCACCCAGTGTGGGTTATGTCTCTAGGCCCTGCTAAATGAGGGGAAGCCTCTTTCATTAATATTTAGCGAAATCAAATTAAATGCATGTACAAAAGACACCTTATACCTCGACTTCTGGGGATGGCCTAAACATTCACACCTCTTCTGAAGAAATGGACTACATTGTTCAATTCCTGGAGAAAAATTGTGAAAAATAACTGTAAACTCGACCCCTTTTTGCTCAGGTCAAAATATGGACCCTCGAGAATCTCAAAGATTCCCTAAAGATTCCTTCTCGTGGGTTGAATAGAATTTCGCTGCTCAGATGAAGAATTTGATCACATGATCACATCCTTGTGAAAAAATAAGAATTAGTATAAAGTTAGTTTGGTTATGAAATTGTTATTTTCGGGCCTCCAGGGAATCTAAAAGATTACTCAATATTCGATAAAGATTCTTTTCTACAGGTTAACTAAAATTATTCTTCTCAGATGAGGAAGCTAATTACACCATTAGACTCCTTGCGAAAAATTAAGAAAAGTGAGTATAAAATTGGCATGATTTTGCCACAGTAAAAAATCAACTTCTAGGGAATCTTTTAGTTTCCTCCTCATTGCCCTGCATCAAGGTTCTACACCTCATTTTCCATGCATGCTCATGGTTCCATTGCGGGCTAGGCTCTTCCACCTCCTACTTCATTGTGCGAGTTCTATGTTTATATAAAAAATGTGGCAGAATTTACAATGACTAGTCCACCTGGTTTAATGGTTGGCGGGTCAAGTTTGGTTCAATGGGTCTCGGATTTAATACCCATCCATGCTAAATTAATTAGTGGTTTTTTTGTATGGTGGTGGGTGTGGTAATATGGTGCATGGTTAAAATTGGAGGGTCACGGATGGTGGGCCGACCCTATTAATATAGGGTGTCGTATTGTTTTGGTCGTGGGTCATTGGTTATATATATATATATATATAATATTATATATATATATATATATATATATATATATATAATTATATATATATATATATTATATATATATATATATATTATAGCTATATATATAACCATGGTAGTTTACTCGCTCCTCCATTAGCAGCCATACAGGTAATTGTGGGGAAGGGAATTTATAAACCAAGGCGGGAAAGATAGGAAGGGAAGGATGCAAAGGGTAGATAGAAAGATCTCAATTTTCTATACAATATCCAAGGCAATATAAATACTCTAAGAAATCAGTGTTCTTTATAGGAAGACAATTTCTTTGTGATCCACTCCTATTTCAAGAGTTTCGCACTATTAGGGCAATGCCGACTGTACCATCTCCAAATTTTACTTGAGGAGGTGCTTCCTGTCAAGTCAATATTGCTTATTCCAGTGTTTATATATCTATATATATGTGTGTGTGTGTGTGTGTGTGTGTGTGTGTGTACACACTAACCATTAGGGGGTAGCAGCCCACCACCCCATTTTTTTCAATTTTATTTTTATTTTTTAATATAAACTTGTTTGAATTTTTCTGTTGGATTTTTGGGGTTCACCAGAAAAATTAAGTAGGCGATAATTTCACCAGTTTCAGCTGTCAGAAACTGTCGCCGCAAAGTGTCAATTTGTTGCTTCGTTAATTTCCTCCAAATTTATCGGCTCCACCAGATTTAACCGAGTTCAAAATTTAGTTGGCCCTTTGCTAACTTTAGCCAAAGGTCTTAGTTGACCAAAAATTTGATTGGCCATAAATTTCACATATGATGTTCATTTGAGGTTTTTTTTGTGTCGTTGGAAAGCTTGCAACTAGATCTACGTTCTGACTCTAGTTTCATAACAATCTAGGAACTTTTATTTTTGAGCCTCTCCTAAGCCTTCTTTGATTTCTGAGCCTCTCTGGAACCACTTGGATGACTAGATGGTTGAGTATGCATTTTTGAGAGAGTTGGATTGATACAAACCCCTACAACTTCTTGAAAAAAAAAAACTAATCAAGACACCATGATGGTGCCAAATTTATGTGGGGGAGGATGTGACATCACCTAGCTTAATGTTTTTCTTATTGTAAATAAATGTGCATAGGCTTGATTTAACTTAAAGTATGCTACATCGGTAAGATATTTAATTATCGACATTTTAGCTGAAGTGTAAGTCTGTTTTGATTTTATAAATAAAACCGGGAAATTAATGGCTAAGTAAAAATGGTTGAAAGAGAAAAAGGTTGCAATTTTATTTTAGGAAATTATTATTATCCATCAGCAAGGCCTAGGCATCTAATATGGGTAGTTAGATTTAATTTTGAAATTATGATATTGGCCAATTAAATGTCTCCTAGAAGATAGGAAGTTGTCCTCACAAGTGGGAGACAAGAGCTCATTAATGAGTTGTTAACTACCTGCCACCTGTTGGTGAGGTGGAGGCAATGAGTAACCACCCAAAGAGTGGTAGATGGACATTACTTGAGAATTATACTGCTTTTGTCTCATGGGTTCTGAGAGCATAATTGGAGAGACTAAAGAGACGCAGAGAGAATGGATAGAAAAGAAAGCTTGTAGGCCTAAATTTTCTCGCGGGGGGGGGGGGGGGGGTGTTGGACAAGTAGTGTTTATTGTGTCAAGGATGGGAGGAGCCAAGTAACTAGCCATATAATTCCCATAATTATTTCAGGTCAGTGTTTTTAAACTATATTTCTCAATTTATGTTAAAAATAAAAATCTAGTTCTATTTTTTTTCTAAGATTCATAGCCTACTATGTGAATGAAAGATATTATTCTAATTGTAAAGGTTATGTATCTATTACAAGAATAAAAACATACTATTTTGTACAAGAGGTGGAAGAAAAGGATGAGCAATAAATACTATGTTATATATCACCATAAGTGCAAATAAAATAGTAATACATGAAGAGCTATAAATCTATGTTGTTAAGAATTAGTTTTAAGTTTTAATTTTTATTTATGCCCATGAATAGAAATAGCAAAAGAGAACTTAGGAAATAAAATCATAGTAAAAGAGAACTCATAAAATGAAGTAATATTACTCTTTTAGACATATTGGAAGTTTTATTGGTGCATTGATATAGATAATTACAAAGTATATTGTTTACCTACATTCTTCATTTTGAAATTATATAATCTTGGATGTAAATTGAAAGAGCAATGTTGTAGGAAATTTTTTGATGATTTCTTTAGAGAATTGAGAAAGAAATACTTTAGAAATTTAATGTTCTTAACAATAATGAATAGGAAAACAAATAGACAAAAAGTGTTAAAAATACATCATGTTGGAGTTAGAAGGAATAGTCTCCAACAATTAGTCATCAACAAGAAAAAAATAATATTTATTAAAAACAAAATTTATCTATTTACAAAAGGCATGCAAGCATGTAAGTATATTGTTCCAATGTTTAGGAAACAAGAGTTTTTATGTGTTACAAGTAGAGAACATATATAAAAGAACCAAGAAGAAATTTGGTAGCAAATTCTCTGTAAAATAAAAAAGAAATATAAGTGGCTCCTAAGAAATAGTTGAACTCTTGTGCAGCTAAAAGAAAGAATGAATTTTGAGTTCGACAAGGCAAGGTATTTGGAGACATCAAAGGAAAATTTATCGACCTTTATCCCCTTAAAATGAATTCCTGAAAGACAAGAAAACAATATGCTTACTTTCATTGACAAGTTAATGATGGCTATGATATAAGTAAAACAAAATAATGTGGTAGAAGAATATAAAGATTATATGATTGAGAGAGAATTAACATTTTGTTAAAAGAAATATTATTCACCCTTTGCAAAAATAAACTATCATTCGTAATCATAATTTCAATCACACATCTATCCTTTACAGGAACTAATTACCATGAGTTAAATATTAAAAGAAAAACAATTTATTAAGAGATTTTTTCTTATTGCAAATATTTCAATCTCACATTATTGAAAACTACAACAATATACAAGATATTACAACACACATAGTATAAGACTTGTTATATAGACCAACAGAAAACTATGAAATTATAAGTGTGTGCAACCCTAGGAATAGAGTTTGTAAAACTTCAATATTTAAATTAAAATATAAATACAATGTATATTCTTATAGCCTCTGCAGGTATCCTTATTCCCAACTTCTCTTTATCATTAAGAGGAGAAAAAAAAAAAAAAAAAAAAATTGAAAAAGTAAAATAGTACGAGATTTTAGTTCATAAATTATAATAGGAATAAGTCATGTTATTATCGACTTGCATCCCATTAAATACGTATCCCTGTACAAGGAACGACCAAAGAAAATAGTGAAAGAAACTACATACCTAAAAATATGAGAGAATATATTAGTTGCGAAGAAGCGGATAATCCCCGGTTTCTAGAACCAACGACTGTAGAATTTAAAGACAATTGAAATATACATTGTGGTAGTTGAAATTAAATATCAATAATTTCATTATATTGTGATAAAGAAATTTATAAAACTTCTACATAAATATGAATTTTGTAATATGAAAAGAAAGGGATAGTTACCTTTTAGAAAATATTTTTGTGAGAATACAAAAGAGGAATTTGTTTCCAAAGAAATTAGTGTTCTATATAATATCATATAGAAGTTAAAAATAAAATTAATACAATGGGAAATATGAAGTATAGAAGAGAAAAACTAATGATAAACATTAAAACCCAATTGGGGTTACGAAAAGAATAACCTTGAAAATTTAATAGGTTCGTAGTGACTTAAGGAGTATTTATAAATATACAAAGAAATAATATGGTACAAAATACATCATTAAAACACTTACAGAGAAATATCTTTGCAAATAAAAATATCTGGCTATTTGATTAGGACTTGACTTGACCAATTCCAACTAGGACTTACATTCTATCAAACACATGGTGCACATGAAACCTACAGGTCATGAATGTAAATATGAACATAATGATCTAAAAACTTATCGGAGGATAAACAAGAAGGAACAATAACTGGTATTACATTAATTAGGTCTTGCATTCATTATCTAGACATTCATTAATAGAAATTTGTTAAGATCCATACTTAGATATGTCAATTAACCATGCTTATAACTATCATACAAGAAAATAAATAAGAATGAGATAACAACCATTAAAGCCACATAATAACAAGTACATTTACTCGTCAAAAGCAAGAGGAACTTAGCTCTTATTAACCATATGAAAAAGGCAACCAAGCCAGTGACTTTCACGTACCACTGAACTATAGATTGGGTTGAGCCAAATCTTTCTTTCAGTCAATCATCCCTGTGCCATATTCGAAGCATGAATGTTGAATCTCATGGTATAAAACCATCCATAAACAACCATAGGAATCTAGAGGTTAAACCACCTCGACCCTCACCATACTGTGATCTCCCCTAAACTGGTTGCGAGATCACAAAACCAAACTGAGCTTGGATGCTCCAAATTTCTTCACTATCCCTTAAGGAATTTTCCTATCTCCACCCACCTATTGAGGGATTACTTAAGAAACCATCTCCACCCCCAACCCTTGGGATTTTCCTAAGACCACCTCACCCAAATCCAAAATCTTTTGGAAATCCAAAGCTCAAACCAGAATGAATCCCATCACACCATGGCTCTTTGGAAATGGAAAGGCAAGGCTAAAACCACTATCAAAAATCCAACAAAATCCATGCCACCGACAAAAAAGAAATCAAAATGCACACATGCATATGCCATGCATGCCAAAACCAGCTAGTAAACCATACTTGCAATCTGTTACATGCAATTATTCCTATTGAATCTCCCTAATCCAACCTTTCCTTGTTTGATCCTTGCTTTCCTTGTCCTTAATTGGCTTTCCTTGTCCTTCCTTGTCCTTCCTTTTCTTGCTTTCTTTCCTTCTCCTCTTGGTGCCCTTCTCCTCTCTAAGACTAACTCCAAAACTGAACTGAAAAAAGGCTACCAACTCATGCTCTAATGTATTTTTATTAAATAATGCCTCTAATTTCTTCATTTTCCATTATTTTTCTCCAATTTCCTCCTCACATGCAACCTCTGACCTTTCACCTCCCTTTTCTCTTAATTTCCTTTATTTTCATAAATAAACGACCAATTAATGCACATTTTCCTTTTTAATGCCTTTTCCATTACCTTTGCCAATTCCACCTTATCCATAAACACAACAAGTGATGCCTACTAGGATATTTTTCCCACCATTTAGCTTGGAATAAGTGTCCCTTTCCCTTGGTCTTATTTTGCCTTTGTTAACTTTATTACATGGATTTTTAACCCAGGGTTGTTACAAACCCCTCCCCCTTAGGGAAACACCATCGTCAGTGTTCCATGACACCTACAACCAGAAAAATCGCTGAAAACCAAAACATACTACCCATGGAGCTTTATAACCTAGCTTGTTGCAATATTTACAATGAACATCCTACTCAAAAGCAAAACCATCATGAAAAACATGATAAAATGAAAATCATACCACTCATTGGAGCTTTATAACACAGCTCATGGGGGTATTTACATCCATGTACATATATACATATACCAAAACTAATTTGCCTCAAATAGTAAATAATGAAGGATATGTTGTAGCGGCTACAACAACCCTCCAAAATTTTGCTTTAGCTCGTTTTGGAGCCTCCCTACCAACCTTTCACAACAGCTTGCCTTGCTTCGTCAAGTTCACAAGCTTCAGTGTTTTTCATGCACAAAGGCAGCCTGTTGATCATAGCTTGATGCATTTCCCTCACAAGCTGTTCACCTGAACTTGGTTCAGCTGTAGGTTGAGCAACTTCCCCTAGAAAATTGTGCATTTCTAGAGGGAAATCAGCTTTCACTCCAGAAAATGTGAAATTTTGTCTAGCAGCCTGCTTGGCTCCAGAATTGCGTAATTCTGCCAGCTAACACTCCTTGTAGAAATTGCACAAATTTCCCCAGTAGGGCTGCTTAGCCTAGAATTTGCGCAAATCTGGACAGAAGTCAGCTGCTCTGCCCATAAATTGTGCAAATCTCCTAGGCAATCAGCCCAACTCCCATCTAAAAATGCACATTTCCTTCAAGCAGTTGAACAATCTCTTGCATGTGCAATTGAGTTGACCGGATCCCTCTGAGACCAAGCAAAATAGACTTGCATGCATAGGCTGCTTCTCCTAAGGCAGCATGCAAAGGAATCCCTTGTCTCAGGGATATATGTTTAACAGTCCAAGGTTACATGCAAGGAGCAATTCAGAAGCCTCCCACCAAGTGTTGCTTCCCTTAGATTTGTGGCATGCGCGTCACAACCTTGATGTTATCAACACTCATCAATCGGACATTGTAGAGCTCATTCCTCACATCAACCTTGCCGCTCTGACATCCCACATCACATCTAGGAGCAGTCAGCACATCCAACTCAACGGTTTTGGGGTAAGCTCGCTTCCCATGCCTTGTGCTACATTTATGCCACTTTTTGTGTTTTCGCTTGTGGGATTACTGTTTTCTTGATTTCTTTGAATGCTTTCTGTTGTTTACATGTATACTAGCTTGTCCTAGCTCTGTTTCAGTTTTCGTTGCTATCTCACTGCTATCACATGCATGAAACTGTTTTGCATGGACATTCGCCCAACTGGCGAACTTCCTCACCCACATGCATGCTGATTTGTTTACTGAATCTTTCATTCATGTTTTGCATGCATTGTCAATCACTTCTGCTATCACTTAGTGTCTCCATGCATTTACTGTCTTAGTTGTTTTCGGTTTCCCGTTGGCGAGTCGAGCCAACCTTGGCTCGATTTTTGCCTTCACCAAGGCTACATTACACAATATGGGGAAGGAAGGCTCACCTTCCTCTCTATATTTACACATTCCTACCCAACACTGGCTTCAAGGATTGTTTTGTGCTTTTCTGGAGGACAGTGGCTACTTGGCCCAAGAAATTGCGCAAATTTGTCCCTTGCCCAGCAGTCCTTCCCAGCTGGAATTGTGCATTGCGCAATCCCAACAATCAATAACTAGACTGGACTTTGCATTGCGCAGTTCCAACAGTTAGTCAGTTTCCTAGTAGCCTAGACTGTGCCTTGTGCAGTCTTGGTAGTTGGTCTCCCGATCTCCTGGCTGAAATTTTGTAACCTTCATGATCAGTCACAGAGGTATGTTGAAAATCGGTTCTCAAGTTTCATTTTGGTTTTTGAATAAAAAATTACTTGCCATGAGTGTTGCCATGTCCCTAGGTATTGTAAGTGCTCATCTTCCTCTCAACAGTTCAAGTATAATGGTTTCCAAGAGAGCATAGTCGAAGACATCGTTCAGAGCACACCTGAAGATGCAATCAATCAAGTGTCTATGAGCTTGCCTACTTACGAAGACATCAAGTTGTTCGTAGACAAGGACATCAAACAACATCATTACAACGAGCAATATCATGAACAACCACTGAAGGCAACATACTGAATGCAATGAATGTAGCAAATGCAAAAGGAAGGTTATTGACAACATAGAGGTGAAGCAAAGTTTCAAGATCAAGCAGATCCACTGATAATGGAAGCAACTTTGGAGACTCAGGCTATGAGGTGACGACGCGACATGAAGGTGGCACAAAGATAGAGAATGGAATGAAGAAGGAGTTTCATGTGCTGAGGCAACAACTCAAGGAAGAACATGAAGCTGCACAGACAGACGAATTAGTTGCAACAGGATCAGGAACAGTAGTGGGCGCAACGTGCACTCACATATGAAACTATTCCAGTACAAGTTAAAGATCCATCCAAACAGCTGACACGAAGTAGACAGGGTGGGCAGTGTTGTTGATCGCATGCATGGGATTTAGTAGCATGCATGTCATTGTGTGCATGCATGCAATCTCACCCATTCAGCACACTCAACAAGGAAAAGACAAGAAGAAAGTCCAACTAAAGCTGAACTTGTACTTTTACAAGTTGATGCACATGACCACTAGCACACACTTGAAGATCCACACAGATATTATGCATCAGTGTGTTTCCAGTTCAGTTGCACCCAAGAAGACCATGCACATGTTAGCAGATGAGTTGGATGAAGGAGCTGAACAAATGCACCGACTGCATAGAGGCAAGAGTTCACTTCAGCAAGATGCCACCATAAGGTACATGCACACCATCATGGACAACCAAGCTTGGCATCAGATCACTACCTTCACAATCACAAGCATGTCAAAAGAATTGGTCTCATTATAGCAGACCGAGTGTCAGTGATGTCTTGCAAGGATTGCTCAAGCCATGTTGTCTCACATGAGTACATGTGCATTGTAATGTTGAGTCATGTTAAGCGTCAATAGTTGAAAGTAACAATCATAGAGTAGGTGAAGAGTCATGAGGGTAGTTGAACTGTCACAAAGGGGAATGTCAAGGGTCACCCCACCCTTTGCTATAAATAGTCCCTCATAACTCATTGTAAAGGCTTTTGGTCAGCCAAGCTTCTATTAAGACTATCTTGAAGAAAGCTTGGACAATATTGTAACGCGCCTTGGCTTCTCCACTGCATGGAGCTAGTACATCTCTTTGGACGAGCAGGCAGATGTGGCTGTAATGTTTCATTAATGGGGCCGGCAAGTTTACATGGATGTATTGTATAATTGGAACTTACACTTTTATATAATAAGAGCCATCACATTTTCATGCATGCGTTGTTATTGTAGTTGGACTGCTCCGGTTGCCTTAATGATATATGTTGTTTAACTTACATATTTGTGTATGAACTAATTCGTATGCAATAATATGAATCTTGTTGCAAATGTGTTGTATATGTTGTTAATGCTATCCCGTTTGTGTCGGCTACTCTACAAAAAACCAGAAAGACCTTTCACATGAACCTTGTTGTAACAACCGTTGCACACGTTCAGACTGATTCGTGAGTGTTGTACATGTTATCTTACCTTGTATGTTGTGACTACTGCATCCAAGTGGACTGCTCCACCATAATTTGTGTATGTCCTTTCGTGTTGTGTGTTCTTAGCCGAGTTGGGACTGGTCCCTTTCAACTTGGAACTCACCTTCACCCTTATCTCCCACCTTATGTGTTTTAATCTCTCATACATCTTCCTTGACTCACTACAATAGTCACACCCTTGCTACTGACAGAATTATCTTACTTGCCTTTGTGCAACATCGCGGTCAACGCATTACCTTACAACCCACTACTGGGAGTCCTACACCAAACGGTCTGAGGTCTAATTGGGACTTCTTACCAGGGAGATCCCATTGACATGTTGGTAGGTCCAGGACAGTCAACAGGATACATAGCCTGCATCTAATCGTCCATCTCCCATGTAGATTCATCAGGCCCAAAGTACTTCCGCTACAACTTGATCAATTACTCTGTTCTGGAGCATGAGTTATTTCTGTTGCAATATGCACTGAGTTTCTAGCTGGAATTATTCTTCTAGTTCCACCTAGAATATAAACCAATTAATAACATGATAAACATCCTTTACATATATTTTTAGCAATGAAATATGGAAAACATCATGGGCTTTCACTGCCAGAGGTAGTGTAAGTCTGTAAGACACTGGTCCAATCCTATCAAGGATCTCAAAAGGCCTGCAATGCCGTGGTGCTAACTTGGCACATGATCCAATCCTCAGGGATCTCTTCTTGGGCTTGATGCACAAATACACATGCTCCATAACCTGAAACTCCTTAAGTTTCGTGTACTAGTATGCGTAACTCTTCTACATGTCTTGTGATGCCTTTAGATTCTTCTTTATAACTTGCATTTTATGTTCCATGTTTTCCAACATGTTCGGTTCAATAAGTACCATGTTCACTGGATCACTCCAACTTATGGGAGTATTACAACTCCGACCATACAGTGCCTTAAACAGACTCATCCTCAGTGAATCTTGGTAACCATTGTTTTAATCAAACTCAACCAATGGAAGGTACTCCTCCTATCTCTTCTGTTGATGCATCACATACATCCTTAGCATATCCTCCAGAATCCTGTTGACCCTCTCTATCTGTGCATCTGTCTACATATGATAAGTTGTACTGAAGGCCAAATCTATCCCCAAACTTGCAAACAACTCCTTCCAAAAATTGGAAGTGATCTTAGCATCCTTGTCTGACACAATCTTCTTTAGAACACAATGCAATCTCATGATCTCCCTGTTGAAGAGTTGTGCCACCTCACTAGCTGAATAAGTAGTCTTCACTTCAATGAAGTAAGCTACCTTGCTCAACCTTTTGACCACAATCATGATAAAATCATGCTGCCTTGATGTGCTCGGAAGACCTATAATGAAATCAATGGAAATGACCTTGCATTTCCATTATGGAATTGGAATAGGCTGAAGCAATTCACCTAGATGCTTACACTCGACTTTCACCTATTGATAGTCAAAACAACTAGCCACGAAATATGTCACTTATTTCTTCAAATTCAGCCAATAGTAGAACTTCTTCACTGCTAACAATGTCTTATGGTATCATGGGTTTCTTGCATAATGCTTGACATGAAACTCCCTCAAGATAAAATTCTTGAGCTCACTATCATCCGACACATAGATCATGTCCCTGAATCTTACCAATCCATTTACTATGAGATGATAGTCCACATCCTGATGATCTATACCCTACTGCTATAACCTATGTCGAAGTTCCCTGTCCCTGTCATCTTGTTGTCCTGGCTGTAGTATATGATCATGCCAATCTATCCCATACAATCTCACTACTACAACATGGTTCATCTGCACTCTCCTGCCGAGAGCATCTGCAACCCTATTTTCCTTACCCTTGATGTATCTGATATCAAAGTCAAATTCATTGATTGTGGCCAACCATCTAGCTTGCTTGGAATTTAGATTTGGTTGGTCAGATGGATATCTCAACCCACTGTGGTTGCTCATCAATACAAACCTCCTACCAAGGAGATAGTGTCTCCACAGCTTCAATGCACGGATAATAGATGCCAACTCAAGATCATGAGTCACATAGTTCTGCTTGTGCTCATTCACTTTCCTAGACTTGTAGCATACTAGCTGTCCATCTTGCATCAAGAATCCACCAAGTCCTCTCTTGCAAGCATCTGTACACACCATGAACTCTTTATCTAGATATGCAATATTAAGAACTAGATCATTCATCAACAATTGGTTCAACTACTTAAAACTTGTCGCACACTCCTCTATCCATTCAAATTTATTCCCTTTCCTCTGCAAATATGTAATGGGATAGACAATCCAAGAGAAGTTCCTGATGAACCTCCTATAATAACATGTTAACCACATGAATGATCTGACTTCATCCACATTCTTAGGAGTTGCCCACTCCATGATAGCCCTTATCCTTTATGGATCTACTACTATGCCTTCCTTTGAAACAACATGTCCCATGTAATGCACCTATGTCTGAAAGAACCTGCACTTTCCAAGCTTGGCATGCAACTGATGCTCTCTTAGCAATATCAAAACTAATATTAAATGCTCAAAATGCTCTTCCTCATTCTTAGAATATATCAATATGTCATCAATGAATACAATAAAAAGCTTGTCCAGGGAAGGACGCAACACACTATTCATCAAACACATAAAAGTAGCTGGAGCATTAATGAAACTGAATGGAACTATAGCAAACTCAGAATTCCCATACTTGGTCCTGAAAACAGTCTTGTAGATATTCTCTTCTTTGTTGCGTACCTGATGATATCCTGATCTTAGACCAATCTTTGAGAACACTACATCTCCCTCCAATTGATCAAACAAGTCATCAATCCTCGACAATGGGTAGTTATTCTTAATCATCACCTTGTTCATATGTGTGTAGTCAATGCACAACGTAAGAGTGCCATCCTTCTTCTTCATGATTAATACTGGTGCACCCCAAGGCAATACACTTGGCCTAATGTATCCCTTAACAAGCATTTCCTTCAGCTGTAACTTCAACTCTAATAACTTTGGTGTGCTCATCCTGTAAGGTGCCTTTGATGTTGTTGTTATCCCTGGTACCAAATCAATATAAAATTCCACTTCCTTGTGGGGAATTAACCATAGAATATCTACTAGAAACACATCCTGAAACTTTTTCAACATCCTTACCCTTGTCACTAGAGATATGGAGTTCAAACATCACACTTCCTTTCATACAACTACACTTAACCTACATAACAGTGACCATCCTCACATATGTAGGCTTCTTCTTTCCCTACAAGATTCTGTCTTCCCCATTATCATCTAGGCACTCAATAGCCTTATCATAACAATCTACTTTGGTCCTATGAAGGTACAACCAATCCATACCCAAAAGAATACTATATGATTCAAGTGGAAGTACATTCAGATGTGTTGTTGTAGGCATACCATTAAGCTCAAATGCACTAGCTCTTACCTAGTGATGAACTCTCTTCTTGGTACTTGTACCCAACTGCACTGATCAAGAATTTGCATGCACTTCTTTTCTCAAGCCACACTTATCCACCAGGTTAGGATTAACATAGCTATAGTTAGATCCAAGATCAATCAAAATATAAATAACTCGACCACAAAGCCTACCTTCTATCTCAATAATGGATGTCTGACGATTTGCGTACTTGTTGTCCAAAGCTGCGTGAATCCGAGGAATGCTATGACCAACATCCCCAATTGTCTGCGCCTCCTAAGAGCTATAGATCTAAGGCCTACCACCCTGGTACAATGATCTGGTAACCACCCTATGAGTGACCTCAGTTAAAGATTTATTAAATGAAGGTATTACAGACTCATGTGCTGGTGTGTGTCTATGTTATTTAAGCAATGGATCGATCATATTGCATATACATAAACACTTGACAATGGAAGACAATAGAAAAACACAATAAGAAAAATATAAGAACGCAAGAAATTAATAAGGAGTTCACCCTATCCTCCAAGGCTACATCTCTGGTCCAGCTCTCAATGGTGGCCTTATTTTATTGTGTCTTGAAGCAGATATTTACAAAGAAGGAGCTCAATATGAGTCTCCTGAAACAGATTGGCTGGGGAAGGTGGTTCTTAGATTCCCCAAGCCACTAGAGTACACAGAATCCTTTCCTTACAAGCTCTTTGACCTCTCTAGTTTGATAGACCCTCTCAGGGATGGCTCAAATCTCTCAAGCTCTTTAGTGCTCGACGCTACCTTTGTTCAGCTCAGGCCTCTGTCTTTGTTCTGCTTTTTTCTTCACTGGTTCTTCTCTTCTCTATCTTCTGTCTTTGATGTTCCTCTCCCATGTCCTTTCTATTCTCTGTTCATGGCTTTAAAGCCATTCAAGCTCATGGCAGTTCGCTTCCTCTTCTGCCTCCGTCGGATCACCTGCTTGCAGTTGCACTTGGAGTTCCCTGTTTCGGCATCATCATCAGGCTCATAGGGAGTGGCCACTTGTCCTACTGCAAACTGTGCTAGCCTGCTTCGTCAGTTCAATTCTTCGGTTACGTTGTGGAATGAGTCTTCCGCCACCTTGGCGGTCAAAGCGGACCTGAAATTATTCTAAATCGCGGCTTATTCCCTCGTTAAATCTGGTCTTACCGTCGGGTGTGATATCAACCGTCAGATCTGGATCCCCCAGATCCAACGCCATCTGCTCATTTCGCGTGGTTGACTTGCTCGACCATTAGGACGCGATGAGCAATGGTTTTCTCTCTCCTCCACTTGCCACACATCAGGCACTGAGTGGAATCGCTCCGTTTTCACCAAAACTTCTTACCGCCCAAGGATACCCTTGATCAATACCGCTGGTTTTGGAGAGGGTCTTGCCTTTAGCTCTTATCCTTTTGTCCCACGGTTTTCCTGGCTCCCACGCGACCGAGCACTTGGGGCTTCTCCATTTTGAGGGTTTTCGCCCAATGATGCATGATTAGCACGCATCAAAAAATCCCTCCGTTTCCCGATCTAGGCCTCCTAGGGGCTAATTTCGCCTCCTGCGCACTCTCCATGGGTCTCAGTTAGCGTGCTTTGATCGAGGTCCTCGTCGCTCCACACTGGATGCCAGCTGCCACTGGTTTAGAGGTGTTTTTGAATGCTGTTCTGAATTCTTTGAAGTTTGTCCCGACCTGGTACAACCATGGTTCTTTTGATTACTCTTTATGGATTCAATTCAGATTATACAATGTAAAATCTTTCTTGCGATGATCATTGCCACATATCCAACACTGCAACAGTCCCCTACCATCACCTCTATTCTACTGCTCTCTAGACTATGACCCATGTTCCTTCTCAACTGTATTGAACTTCTTGTAATGAACCACATTTTCTTTCTCACCTTCATGCTGAGGTATTCCCTGCTTCGTTGGCTACTTCCCTTTAACTTTATCCTTTCCTTTCAAGTCACGCTTAGGCTCAACTTTGCACTTTGACTTGTTACACTTTGACTTCTCATAACAATGCTCTAGCTTCATTATGGCTTCCGCCAATGATCTAGGCTCATTATACTCAATCCAATATCTATAGGCTACTGATAGCCCACTGATGAATCTCTGGATCTTAGCCTTCTCATCCTTGAGATAAGGCACATAGCTCAACAATTCTAGGAACCTACTAGTGTACTCATCATTTTTCATAGAACTCATTTGCAATTCATAAAACTCCTTAGATCTATCATCACAGTACCTATATGACAAGTACTTCTTCTTGAAGAGTCTCTCAAACTCATCCCAAATCAACTCTTATTCTCAAATTCCCTTGACATTCTTCAAATCTCCCCACCTAATATATTCTTTCCCTTTGAGACTAAAGGTGGCTGTCTTAACTTTCATGTTCTCTGAATAGTGTTGCAATCTAAAGATCTTCTTCATCCCAAGAAACCATTCCTCTTCATCTTCCGACTTATTCATCTCTCCATCAAATGTAGGGGACTTCAATTTCTTGAACTCCTCACGTAAGTACTCACCCCTCCTATAAGGATAATGGTGGCAGTGACTGTGATGATGTCTCCTAGATGAGGAACTAGAATGGTGCCCATACATAACAGTCCTCCTGTTAAGTGTATCCAATGATCTACCACCTCTAACTATATCTCTATCCAATTTGTATCCATACCAAGACTTGGTACCATAGGATCCATTAGTCTTCTCCTCCTGCTCTTGATTGATCCTCAATTGTCCATGTCTCTACAACTATGAAGAATCATTGCATTGACCTCTACCAGCTTTTCCTAATCTCTTGCAAGTATTTCTTGATCATCAACCAAACTATCATTGTCTGCTTTGCAACTTTTGATCTCTACCCTCAAACTTCTCAACGCATCTGCTATACTAAGAGAATTATCTCCTCCTTGCTGCCCAACTGATTTGTAGGAAGAGTCACAAGAACTGTATTCTACCATTTTTCTAATCATATTTGATTATATTCTTCTTGCAAGTAGGCCATGTCAGATAAACCAAATAGATACCAAAATAAAAAACATACCGCATTGATGCTCAGGGGAGGCTTATCTCATATGCAAGATTAGTCCACATTAGCATAACACATATATAATTACAACCATATCAATATAACAACATCATGCATAACCATACCAACTATACACCATGACCCCATGCATGAAAAACATAACTATGACAACATTAGACTTTACCCAAAGAGAGCGCAACCTGCTCTAATACCACCCTGTAATCACCTCCTCCAACATTTACCCACTTTCATCTATTTTCATAGGGTAAACATGAGCTGAGGGTCACTATGATAAGACTCAACCTCCTATATGACCTTAAGGAAATGGAGTCAACAATTTAAGACCTTACTGACTTGCCTCATGTGCTACAGGACCTCCAAGAGCAACCCAACCCCTGAGATAAATCTCTTTTTCACTAACCTAGAGCCCTGGCGGCTCCCTTTCCAAGGCATGCAAGTGACTCTAGCCCTATAGTTGCACTGATATGCATGCCTCCATGCAATTGTGGAATTTTCTAGTCGGTTCTATGCCAACGACCTTGAATTCCGAGCCACTTTTTCAGGGCCAGGACTCAGGCCTCTGCCCATAACTCAGTGAAACTTCCATAAATGATAAATGGCATAAAAACAAAACTTATGAACCAAAACTTGAAGTAGGACTTAACCTAACCTCTCCCAATCGAGATAGACATTCCATCAAACACATGGTCCACATGCAACCTATAGGTCATGAATGAAAATCTGAACATAATGATCTAAAAACTTATTTGAGGGTAAACAAGAAGGAACAATGCCTTCTCATAATCATTGCCACAACACTAATTAGGTCTTGCCTTCATTATCAAGACATTCATCAATAGAAATGTGTTAAGATCTATACTTAAATCTATCAATTAACCATGCTTATAACGAACATATAACCATATAAATAACAATGAGAGAACAACCATTAAAGCCACAGTATAATAAGTACATTTGCTCATCAAAAGGAAGATGAACTTAGATCTTATTAACCATATGCAAAAGCCAACCAAGCCAAGGACTACCATGTACCACTTGAACATAGATTGGGCTAAACCAAATCTTTCTTTTAGCCAATCACCCCCATGCCATATTCCAAGCATGAATGTGGGATCTCAAGGGATAAAACCATCAATCAAAAACCAAGGGAATCCAAAAGTTAAACCACCTCCACCCTCACCATACCATGGTCTCACCTAAACCTGGCCCAAGATCACAAAACAAAATTGAGCTTGGATGCCTAAGAATTCCTTCACTATCCCTTGAGGAATTTCACTATCTCCACCCACCTATTGAAGGATTCCTAGAGAAACTATATCCACCCCCAACCCTTGGGATTTTCCTGAGACCACCTCACCCAGATCCAAAACCTTCCAGCAATCCAAAGCTTAAACTAGAATGAATTCCATCACAACACGACTATCTATAAATGGAAAAGCAAGGCTAAAACCCCTATCAAAACCCAACAAAATCCATGCCACCGACAACAAAGAAATAAAAATACACACATGCATATGCCATGCATGCCAAAACCATATAGGAAACCATACATGCAATCTGTTACCTGCAAGTATTCTTGCTGAAGTTACATGATCTAACCTTTCCTTGTTGATCCTTTCTTTCCTTTAGTTTCCTTGTCCTTCCCTTGCTTTGATTGCCATTCCTTTGCTTTCCTTGCCCTTCCTTTGCTTTCTTGTTTTCCTTCTCTTAGTGCTCTTCTCCTCTCCTAGACTAACTCCAAAACTAAACTGACAAAAGGCTACCAGCTGATGCTTGTGTCTTTTTATTATTGATTCCTCTAATTTCTTCATTTTCCATTATTTTCCTTCAATTTCCTCCTCACATGCAACATGTGACTTTTCACCTCCATTTTCTCCTAATTTCCTTTATTTTCATAAATAAAATTCCAATTAATGCCTCTTTTCCTTTTCAAATCCTTTTCCATTGCCTTTGCCAATTTTCCCTTAGCAATAAACACAACAAGTGATGCGCACTAGGATATTTTGCCCAACAATCAACTTAGAATAAGTGTCCCTTTACCTTGGTCTTATTTTTCCTTTATTAACTTTATTACATGGATTTTTAACCCAGGTTTGCTACAGAAAATTTCAAATTTATAAATCACAGACCACTGTTAGTCATTATTAGGAACAAAGATATGTAAATAGGAAAAATTCAAACCTCTGAAAATATCACAAATATCACACCTTCAGGACACGATGACATGCCATGAGGGAATATCCTCCTAATTCAACATAGATACGAGTATAATAAAATCACAATCAACAGCTTGAGGGAAGAGAGTAATTCCTATGGTAAGGACTACATCGGTTAGCACCTTCATTACCATCTGTGAGGTCAGGAGTGTTGTAGTGTTTTCTTCTCAACGATGTATGAAAAGAACCCACTTAATATTGTGGATGACAAACAATCTCAACAATATAAATGGCTGCTAAAAATTGTAGATATGCATCAACTGATAGAAACACAACCTACCAAAGTCTGGATCTATGCCGCAATCATAGTTAAACAACAAAAAGAAAGATTAATAACTCCAATCATCCAATGGAAACTAGATATGTAAAGAATAATTTTTCTATAACACATCTGAAGGGAATGAATAGATGTTACTAATCCCCCTCTATGGGATGGGTTCTTAGCTATCCTCAAACATCTTCAGCTTGCATAGATTCCCTCTCCTCTATAATGTGTAAATCCAACAAAAATATGGTGTGCGACAATGAAAATAATCAGAGTTACAACAATGAGTGCAATAATGAAAATAATAAAAAGTGAATAATGAATGGAAAACCCTTCTATTTATAACAAAATATTGAGTATCCTTTAATAATGAGCAATAATAAAATATTATTGATTCCATTCTTGGAATAACCACTTGGAATATTTTATTATATTTGTTTAGGAGGGAAAAAGTATTTAAACTTTTATTTAGAAATAATAAATAAATAAATGATTTATTTATCATCTCAAGGAATTAGTTAAGGAATAATAAACGAATAATTATTTATTTAATTATTCCTAACGGATTTAGTCAAATTTGACAAACAATAATAATTAATTAGTGATTAATTAATTATTCTTAGAGAAAAATAAGATAATTAATGATTTATCTGTTTATTTTTCATGATTGGGTAAAACATGACAAGGAATAATAATAAAACAATGGTTAAATTAATTATTCCTAGAAAAAAATAAAATAAATAGTGATTTATTTACTTATTCTTCATGGGTTTAACTATAAATTACTTAACAAAGGTGGTTTATTAAGTAATTTCTCATAGTGAAAGCAATTTTACTATGGTAAAATTGGCTTTACATAGTGTACTTCGATCCATCTAGTAAATTAAGCTAGATGATCACTTTTTTGGTGATAACAAGGAGGATAAAACCCTCGATGTTAGACGATATTCCATAGGAAAATGAAAATGAAAAATTGACATGGTTCATTAAATGAGCATTAAAACCCTTTCAAACCCTTAGAACCATCCAGTAAGTCATATTATATAAGGATCATTCAATTTTGAAGGGTATACATGGAAAATGAATGAAATATCCTGCTCATGTCTAGACCTTTCTAGAAGTATCTTCATATAACAAAAGTAACATGTATAAAATATTGCAATATAAAATAACACATCATCGAGAATAAAGAGATAAATGAAGGTATATATATAATATATATATATAATATATAATATATATATATATATATATTATATATATATATATATATATATATATATATATATATTATTACCACACATAACTATAAGGTGAAGATGCACCATGCGAGATCAAGTTATATGTATACACTGGTAAGACCTTTGATGAGTTTCAAATACTTAATAATTGCATCGAACAATATAAATGAATCCAACCCAAAAATGGAAAGTATTAAATTAGGAACCAAGTTGGACTCAAGTCCACAAATTTTACTATGAAGGCATTTGCATTCGTGGATGAATTAAACATAAATATCCAATGTAGAAAGATGGGGCTTTTATGAAAAACAATTATTCTATTATGTTTACAATAAAATTAAAGTGGGAAATATGCCTATATGGTAAGTGTATAACAAATGTCCATAAGAACCAAGGAATTGAAATAAAACATAATACTCAAGCCTTTTAGTAAAATTCTACATATGTATCATAATGTTGATAAAAGAAGTAGGTCTGAGAATATTTTATAGATAAAAACTAGTAGAAGATATTGAATGAAATAATTGAAAAAGAAGGAGGATTACCCTTAGTTGGGTTATCACAGTTGTAACAACCCTTGGTCATGGGAACGTATTTCAAACTGAATGTTGGGAAAAAACATAGTGATGGGTATCACTTGTGATTAATTAATGGCTATGGAAATTGGCAAAGAAATTGACAAAGGAAAAGAGGCATTAATTGGCATTTACTTATGAAAATAAAGGAAAATAGGAGAAAATGAAGGTGAAGAGACACATATTTGCATGCTAAGGAAATTAGAGTAAAAATGGACGAAAATGAAGAAAATAGATGTCTCAATGATAAAAAAGGCTTCTGAGGATCAATTCACATCTTTTGCTAGTTTATCTTTTGTCAGTTTAGTTTTGGAGCTCTCATTTTCATTCTCTAGCATTATTGCATACTTAGAGCATCCTTGAATCACTTTGGCATACAATTTGGATTTGGAGAAAGAAGGCAAAGGAAAGCAGGAAAGCGCAAGGGAATAGTTGGATCAACAACTACAACTAGATTGTTTTGTAGGTAATAGGTTGCATGTGTGATTTTCATGCCAATTTATGGATGCATGGTATATGCATGCGATTTTCTGGTTATGTGTTGTCATTAGCATGGATATTTTCTTGGATTGATAGTGGTTTTAGACTTGCCTTGACATTTCCTGAATAACTATGGTGTTGTGGGTTTTTCCACTTGTTTTTTTTTTTTTTTTTTTTTTTTTTTTTGATTGGTGCTCAGGTTCCTTATGGCTGTGGGTTGGAACAAACACTCTGGAAGCCCTGGAATAACTTGGGTTGAGTTACTAGTCTTGGAGCTTAGGTTGGGACAAACTCTCTAAAGCCCTTGGTGGGTTGAGTTACTAGTCCTTGGAGCTAGGTTGGACAAATTCTCTAGATCCCTGGAAGGTTGTGGGTTGAGTTACTAGTTCCTAGAGCCCTAGACATCTTGGGTAGAGACAAATATGGTTGGTGTTAGTGATTTTCGATCTTAGAAGTGGAATCATTGTGCTTGAGGGTTGAGGTGTTTTGGCCTCTAGAAGCCCTAGATTAGTTTTGTCTTGGTTTATTCAATGTGATCCCACATTCATGATTGGAATATGACACTGGGGTGATTTGCTGAAAGAGAGATTTGGTTCAACCCAATCTATGGTTGAGTGGTACGTTGAAGTCCCTGACTTAGTTGGAATTTTCATATGTTAATATGAGACATTTTCCTATTGTAATCTATGATCATTTGTGTTATGTGACAAAATCACAAAATAGAAGAAGAAATAGATCCATGACTTCAAAATAACCTCTTCGATGGGGTAACCTCCTTTTACATCACATAAATGAACAATTCTTGGATGATACAAATGACACGACCTCCTTGGTATATATAGGAGTATAAGGGGTCACAATATAATTAGAGCCTACATAAAATAATAATGTAAGGATACAAAAATAAAAATAATGGGCTTTTATAGCCCTCAGGGGTGTGGCTTGTTGGCTAGCGAACGTGCTACTAAGGCATTCGTGTTGTCATGTAGGTCACAAGTTCAAACCTCGGTTTACCCATGTGATGTGCTTGGGGGCATTTGTAGTGCAATTGGAGGTTATAGTGGAAGCCATCGAGGATCAACCCCGTGTCATGTGAGTATGAGAGCTAACGTGTTACCGATTCTTCCACATACAAAAGAAAAAATAATATTGGGATTTTATGGGGCACAACAATATCAATATGGGGTGCTACATGGACATAATGATAACAATAGAGGGCTACACTAAAAATAACAATAAAGGGGCTACACTAGTATTATAGAGACCTAACATGCCCCTCTCCTTCAAAAAAAGTGTTTTCCTCAATGTTCGAGTTGTTATGTATGATTCTGTATAAAATTCCCATCCTCCTATGTGGAATCTTCAGTGGGTAAGTTATTCCACTTAATGAGATAATTTAAAATTGATAGATTTTAGATTTGCCAGGTTCTTGTTTTCGTGACTACATCAGGCTTCAATATGACTTTTTCTTCTTTTTCAAGTTCTAGAAATACCGTGTGAATTGGGAGTTTGTCAAACATTCTTTAAGCATGAAACATGGAAAATTGGGTGTACTTGGGAAGATGTAAGCAACTCCAATTTGTATTCCATAGTACCAATAATTTACAACACCTTGTAAGGACCATATTACTTGGGTGATAATTTATTATCCTTCTTAGCTTGCTTGAGGGACATTTGTTTGTATGGTTGTAGTCATAAAAATACCCAGTCACCTACATTAAAACTTCTTTCACTGCAATGTTGATCGGCCTGTTGTTTCATTGATTATGCGCTAGAGTGAGGTTATCCTTTAAGAGTTGGAGAACTTGTTTTTAATGTTTGATGTGATTTTCCAATGCTTGAACCTTATAATTGTATCTTAAAGATGATGTGATGGATGGTGGATGATATCCATAAAGTGTCATAAATGGGGTCATTTTTGCTGCAGTATGGAAGGAAGTGTTATACCACCATTCAGTCAGAGGTAACCACTTAACCCATTGTGTTTGTTTATCAGATGTAGAGCAATGAATATATCCTTCCATACATTTGTTCACTATCTCAAGTTTCCCATCAGATTTAGGATGATAACATGAGCTATGAGCTAATTGAGTACCAAGACAAGAAAATAATTCCATCCAAAATTTTCCAGTGAAAATGGGATCTCTATCACTTACAATAATCTTTGGGCTTCCATATAGATTTTGAATGTTTCCGTAAATTCAGTAGCAACTGTAACGACTTTAAAAAGGGTGAGATAATGCAAAAAAGTGTGCATACTTGGTAAGTCTATCAACTACCACCATGATGACATTCTCTCCTTCAGACTTGGGTAAACCTGTGATAAAACCCATTTATACCTCCCCCCAACGATGACTTGGAATGGATAAATGTTGTAACAAACCCGAGATCTTAATTGTATCAACTTTATTTTGTTGGAAAACTAAATATTCTGTCACAAACTTCTGAATATTTGATTTAAGGCCATCCAAAACAAATTCATTGTTGATGTTGCAGTAATTTTTTAAAAATCCCGAGTGCACTCATAAGAGGGAGGTGTGTAATTCCAAAAGAATAATTTTTTTGAGTTGGGAATTATTACAGAGATATAAACGATCTTTATACCATAATTAATCATTTTTCCAGATAAATGTATCATATGTACTAGGATCTTACTGCAAATTTTGAATGAGTGTCCACACCTCTTCGTCATTCTTACATTCAACCCTTGCTTTAGTTATCTAATCATGTTGCATAATAGAAATGACATAGATAAATGCTTCCACGTTCTCATCATTTATTGAGAGTGCATCTGCAACAACATTTTTCTTCCCTTTTTTGTAGATTATTTAAAATTCATAACCCAACATCTTGGTTACCCATTTTTTTTGCTCTCTTGAAGATAGTCTTTGTTACAAAAAGTATTTAAGACTATCATTATATATTTTTACCTTGAAGTGTCTTCCCATTAAGTAAGGTCGCCATTTTTTTAGCGCATGTAGTATTTCCAACATTTCATTCTCATAAACGGGCTTGTGTAAATACTTTCCCTTGATTGGAGGACTTTCAAAAGAAATGTGTCTTCGTTCTTGCATTAAAACATCACCAATTCCATTTCCTGAGGCATCACATTTCAAAATAAAAGTTTTGTGAAGTCTGGTGTAGCTAAGATTGGTGCTTGGCACATTGCATCTTTAAGATGTTCAAAGGCCTTAGTTGCTTCTGGAGTGCAAGAAAATACCTCTTTCTTCAATAATGTTGTTAGAGGCACTGTTATTCTTCCATAATTATTAACAAACTTGTGATAATACAGTGTCAACTCGAGAAATCCTCGAAGATGCTTTAGGTTTGTGGGGATTTTCCATTCGTTAATGGATTTATTTTCTTAGGGTATACCTTAACACGCTCATGAGATATAATATGACCCAAATATTGCACCTCTTATACTCCAAATAAACATTTGAAGGTTTTTGCATACAATTGTTTCTCCTCCAATAGTTTGAGCACCCTATCAACATGTTGAACAAGATCTTTCCAAGACTTGTTGTAGATTAGTATATCATAAAAATACTAACACAATTTTTCTTAGGGTTTGAAAATGGAATTCATCAAACCTTGAAATGTGGAAGGTGCATTAGTAAGGCCAAAAGGCATGACCAAAAATTCACAATGACATTCATGTGTTCTGAATGTTGTTTCTGGAATGTCTACAGTCTTCATTCTAATTTGATGATATCCTAAACAAAGATCCAACTTGGTGAAGTAAATTTCTTCATGTAATTCATCCAACAATTCATCAATGAAAATAATGGGAAATTTATCTTTAATAGTGAGCTTGTTGAGCTCCCTATAATCCAGACACATATGCCATGATCCATCCTTCTTGCACCAATACTACTGGAGAAGAGAAAGAAATTTGACTAGGTTGAATTATACCTGCCTCTAGCATTTCTACAACCATACGTTCAATTTCACTCTTTTAGGTATAAGGATATCTGTAACACTTGATGTTTGGAGAAAAAATTCCTGGAATCAAGTGAATAGCATGATCATAATCACAAATAGGTGGGAGGCCTTTGACAATCTCAAATACATTGGAATGATTTTCCAAGATTTTTTGGAGGTCTGGAGAAATATATGATTTTGATGTTTGAACCTCTAATGAGCATAATTGTGCAATTATGCCTTATTTTTCTTTCTTCAAAATATTTTTCATGCCATTAGAGATAATTATCTTCTATGGTTTTCGTACGAAACCCATTAATTCAATTTAATTTCCTTCCCAAAAAAAACTCAAGAAAAGTTCTTGAAAATTAAAAGTTATCATCCCCAAAGATTGTAACCATTGGACTCCTAGTAAAACATCAACACCACTCATTGGAATGGAAATCATTGTACTATTCAATACATATTCCCCCATTGTTGGCTTGATATTATGGCACTTCCTAGAGAATTTTATAGTTCCTCCATTTGCAACCATCACTTGAAACTCTGGTTTCTGGATATAGAAAGCAATTTAATTCCTTGGTTATCTTACAACTAACAAAATTATGGGTACTATCTGAATCAATCAACACTACTACCTTTTTGTTCTTGATATATCCTTCTATCTTGAGAGTTTGAGGAGTGGTAATTCCCAACAATGCATTACAAGATATGGTCATACTCATTTCTTCTTTCTCTGGGGTTGGTTCCTAGTGTATATCCTCTTCTTTTGATGTTTGTTGTTCTTTTTCTTCCTCATATTCACAATATATGTAAAATAATTTCTTCTCAACACACTATGATCTTTAGTATATTTTCTATCACAACTATAACAAAGCCATTTTCTCTTTTTTTCTCCAATTTTTTTCTTGTCAACATTGTAGGTTTTTGAAGGTCAGGAGCAACAACACTTCCATATTTATAGTTGTGAGTGGTAGACTTACTTGTTGCCATAATTTTGCTTTCAACTTTTCTTTCCACCCTGAATGTCTTCTCCAATGAATCACGATCACAAAGGTGAACCTCATGTTGTATGTTACCATTTAAAGTCCCCATGAATACATCAATCCTATGCTCCTATGGAATATCGATTACCTGATATTCAATTTTTTGAAGTCCTTAATGTGCTCTGCCATTGAACCCTTTTGTTTGAGACTTATCAATTGGCTAAAGAAGGTGTTTCTCTTTGTATCCTCATAATGTGTTATCATTTCCTTCGTAAAATTAACCAAGTGACAAGTTCTTTATGAGAAAAAATTCATCGATACCACACAAATTGATTGGGGTCTAAATATAAAGATGAAATGTGTACCTTTTGTGTGTGTTGCACATCATGTAGATCAAAATATTACTCCATCAGTAGTATCTATGTTACCAGATCCTTGCCATCAAACTTCCTCATATCTATATTTTTAATGTTGTTGTTCTTAAACCCCACATTGGAGTCTCTAAAATCATAATTCATATTCCTTTTTTCCTCATCATGATTTTCATAGATTACCTTGTCACCACTGGGAAGTCTTTCTTGAAACAACTTTGTCAACCCTTCCAACTTTACATTCATCGCATCCATGTCTATTTTAAAAACCTCCATGTTGAATTTTATTTTTACTTCTAAACCATCCATCTTAGATTCCAATTTATTTTTGGTTACTCTTTACGTGTGCGAAATTTGTTGCACTTGGTCTCATAATTTTGATATAGCATGATGCATTTCTTCATCTTCTTCATGCGTCATAGTAGACATTTATGGTTGCTTACTAGGTGTATCAAATTTCTTTGTCTCAAGGAATTTTCGAATCAAGAAATGATATCTATGCTTCATTAGGCCCTTTGAGTCACTTCAAACTGATTTTTTAAACAAAGTTATGCAAAAAAAAATTAAAAATACACACTTGTTTCTTTCTTTTAGGTTCTCGATTTGAAACTGCTTTATCTATGCAATTTCATCCTCTTAAGGTCTGGAACTCCATCATGTGATAGCCCTCTGATTATTCTTCTGAATGCCACAAGTCAGACCAAGATTGGATTCTTCAAGTTAAATTCAAGCCAAATCTCCCACGATGACCTGATTATGGACTAGTTCAATATAGAAAAATTGTACGGAATGCTATGCGTTATTGTTTTAGCCTTCAGCCTTGAAATTGATACACAAGAAACTATAGTTTGTGAAATTTTTATCACCTTTTACAAAATTTAAATCCTATGCTTGAAGGGAAATTTATGATCATTTTACCTAGGTCATCTATTTGATACTGAATTCTAGAGCATGCAGAAACCCTAACTTCTTCGTCCCATATCTCAGAAAATATAGCAAACCGAGATCTGAAATTTCTACATGAAGTTTATCAAGATTTTGGCTCCACGTGGTCAAAATTTCAAATTCTTAATGTTTGTAGGAACAAAGTTATATAAAAATTTCCAAGATGACCTATTTGAAGTAGTGAAACCCTAGAATCCAAAGCTATGATATGAAATGTTATGCAACCAAACCAAAAAATAGAAGAATAAATAAATCAATGACTTCAAAATAGCCTTTTTTTATGGGAAAACATCCTTTTACATCACATAAATGAACAATTCTTGGATGATACAAATAATAAGAACTCCTTGGTATATATAGGAGTCTAAAGGGTCACAATATAATTAGAGCCTACATAGGAGTCTAAAGGGTCACAAAATAATTAGAGCCTACATAACAATTATAATGTAAGGGCACAACAATAATAATAGTGGGCTTCTCTGGGGAACAACAATAAAAATATGAGGGCTACATGGGCACAAAAATAACAATAGGAGGCTAAACTAACAATAAAAATAAAGGGGCTACACTAGTATTATAGGGACCTCACAAATTGTAGTGATTATGTTGGTGATTTTATGGTTGAGTTACCATGAATTCTATGTTGGTTATTTGCTGGTTAATTTCTGGTTACATGTATTTTATGTATGGCTCTTATCATGATTTGTTTAGTTATCTAATGGTTGATGAATATATGGACTAATAAGTGTTGTTGAAGCTATGTGGAGAGGGCATATAGCCTTCTTGGTGATTCTCACATGAATTTTAAAATTTTATGATCAGATATGCATTCATGACTGGTAGCTTCTATGTTTTCCACGTGTTAGACGAAATTTCTGTTATGGATTAGGCAATCTAGGTCAATTTTCTGAGTTGATATGGATTATTTATCTTTATCATCATGTTAAATATGATTCTAGAAGGTTTCATGCAATTATGGTTAGTGGTATGGAGGTTGGCCTGAAAAGGTGGCACAGATCCCAAAATCGCATACTCAAAACTTAAGAATTTAGGTCATAACAACTAGTAGCTAGGCTTATGAGTGTGGTTTGAGCCTCATAACTAGATGGAAGCAATGTCAAGGGTGTGGTTGTGGGTCTAGGTCAGTGAAGCAAGGCTCCATCCTAGGGATTGACCACCTGTGGTGCTTCTTCAGCTCTTGGGTGATCTGTAGTCCCTGTAGGATGTCAGTTTGTGGCTAGTTTGTAGGCCCCGCTTCCTTAACTGGAAATTGTAGCTTGGGTCATGTCATAGTGACACTTGTCTCATGTTTACCTTGGAAGGCTTGTGAAATTGGGTAAATGTTGGAGGGGCAGTTATAGATTGGTATCAGAGTGAGGTTGTAGCACTGTACCTCGGGATAGATGTGATTGTTATGTATGCATGTCTGATTGTATATGTGTTTATCATGCATGAAGGTTGGTTATTTCTCATGATGGTTATTGTTGCAATTGTGTCATCATGTTGAGGTTGATCATGTTGGCATATTATGATTATTGATATGTTGATTTCATTATATACATATGTTGTACTAATCCAGATTGATTGTGCAGATGAGATAACCTCTCCTGAAACACACTAAGGTATGTTTGATTATGTTTATATTGGTTTATATGAAATGGTATCTTGGAAAGAAGAATAAGATCAGAAATGACAAGAAAAATGGTGGATTATATTTCATGTGACTCTCCTTATTTATGAACTAAGCAGCACGAAGATGATTACTCTCCACACGTAACATATACATTGAGAAGTCTAAAGGCAGAGATTAGAAGTTACAAGGAAGATAATGGCAAGATAATTCAATCACATGAAAGACTTGTGGGAGCTCAAGAAAAGCAAATAGAGGTCAATGAAATGATTCTTCAGAGCTTATCAGATTTGCAGAGATAGGGACAACCACAAATTAGTTATGGACATGAGTAAAGGACTAACAAGTTTCATGGAGGACAAAAATCAGACAGGGATGACATGGTCACATGTGGTAGATGGATGGAAACACTTGACAGGAGAGGTAGTGTTTATGGGTTCTATTCTAGTTCTGGTTCAAAGAGACATCATGGTCATCACTTCTATCATCCTTATAGGAGGAATGAGAAGCAATACTTTTTAGATGAGTTCAAGAAAGCCAAACCTCCTACTTTTGATGGAGAGTTGAAGAAAATAGAAGATGCAGGAGCATGGTGGCTTGGGATGAATAAGTTCTTCAAGTTGCAAGACGATTTATAGAATATGAAAGTTAGGATAGTTATTTTTAGTCTCAAAGGAAAAGAAGACATCCAGTGGGAATATGTGAAGCATGTTAGAGGTATCAGGATAGAGGAGTTGAGTTGGCATGAGTTTAAGAGACTTTTTAGAAATAATTACTTGTTAGAGAGATATTATGATGATAAGGCTAAGGAGTTCTATGAATTGAAGATGGGGTCTATGACAAATGAAAAGTACACGACTAAGTTTCTGGAGTTGTTGAGGTATGCGCCATATCTTAAGGATGAAAAAATTAAGGTTCAAAGATTCATTAGTGGATTTCCATTAGCATTCAAGAATCTGATTGAGTATGATGAGCCTCAAACATTGGAGGAAATCATTTGGAAGTTGAAACATTGTTATGTGCAATCTAAGCATAATTCTAAGCCTAAGCATGATTAGAAAGGGAATGACAAGATTAAAGGAAAGTGGGATAAGAAGTAAGGAATACCTCTCGATGCAGGTAACAAGGAGAATGCAACATCATACAAGAATTTCAATGGAGTTTACAAAGGACATGGGTCTCAACCTGAGGAGATGAACAAAGGTAAGGGCAAGAAGCCTTTGTAGTGTTGGACTTGTGGTGGAGAGCATCACAAGAGAGGTTTTCCATAACACTAGGGTGGCAGGCCTCAGATTTATGGTGCTCAGGAGGCATAAATAGTTGGATACAGTGGGTAGAGTATTCCTCATATTTATGCAACAATGGATAATAGGCATGTTGACCATCATGCATCTATTATCAAGATGGAAGGTAAGCTTTGTGATCAAGTTGTTTCTATTTTGATTGACCCTAGATCTAACTATAGTTATATCAGTCTTGACCTGGTAGATAAGTTTTGCTTGAATAAAGAAGTGCATGCAAAATCTTGGTTGGGGCAGTTGGCTACAGATACCAAGAAAATAATTCATCATTGGATGAGATCTTGTGCATTTGAGCTGAATGGTATGTCTACATCAACACATCTAAATGTGCTTCCTTTGGGTTCATACAATATGATTTTGGGCACGGATTGGTTTTAACATTCACATGACTAAGGTGGATTGCTATGATAATGCTATTGAGTGCTTAGATGACGATGGAGAGAATATAATTTTGCAAGGTAAGAAGAAGCCTACATTAGTGAGGATGGTTAAAACTATGCAGGAAAAGTGCAATAGCAGGAAAGGATGTGTATTGTTTGCAGTTCACATTTCTAGTGACAAAGGGAAGGATGTTGATGATGCTGAAGTCTTGAAGATATATCTAGTTTTGTAGAAGTTTCAAGATGTATTTCTAATAGATATTTTAGAGTTACCACCTCATAGCAAAGTGGATTTCTCTATTGAGTTGATGCCGGGAGAAACACCAACATCTAAGGCACCTTACAGGATGAGTGTTCCATAGTTGGTGGAATTGAAGTTGCAGCTTAAGGAAATTCCTGATAAGGAATACATTAGGCCAAGTGTGTCGCCTTGGGGTCCACCAGTATTGTTTGTGAAGAAGAAGGATGGTATTGTCAGGTTGTGTATTGATTACAAGTAGTTGAACAAGGAAAGTACTAATAATAGGTATCCTTTACCCCAGATTCATGACTTGTTTGATCATTTGAAGGAAGAAGCAATGTTCTCAAATATTGATTTGAGATCAGGATATCATTAGGTACACATCAAAGAACATGACATCTACAAGACAACATTATGTACAAGGTATGTGCATTATGATTTTGTAGTGGTTCCTTTTTGTCTTATAATGATCCAACTACTTTCATGTGTTTGATGAATAGTGTGTTGCATTTTTATCTAGACAAATTTGTGATAGTATTCATTGATGATATATTGATATATTCTAAGAATGAGGAAGATCATGCAAAGCACCTAGTAGTAGTGTTAAGATTTTTGAGAGAGCATGAGTTGTATGCCAATCTTAGCAAGTGTAGTTTCTTTCAAACTAATGTTCATTACTTGGGACATGTTGTTCTTGGGAAGGTATAGTAGTGGACCTAGAAAAGGTGAGATCTACTAGGGATTGGACAATTCCTAGGAATTTGGATGAGGTCAGATCATTCATGGGAATAATATGTTATTATAGGAGGTTCATCAAGAAACTATCATGGATTGCATATTCTATTACATATTTGTAGTGAAAAGGGAATAATTTTGAATGGATTGAAGAGTTTGCTGCTAGTTTTCAGAAGTTCAAGCAATTTCTTACAAATGATCTAGTCTTGAAGATTACACATCTTGACAAAGAGGTTGTGGTATGTATAGATGCTTGCAAGAGAGGACTTGATGGACTCCTGATGCAGGAAGGACAAGTGGTATGCTATGAGTTAAGGAAGTTGAATGAGCATGAGTAGAACTATGTGACTCACGATCTTGAGTTGGAAGATATCATTCATGCCTTGAATATGCGGATACATTATCTTCAAAAATGAGGTTTGTCTTGATGAGTGACCACACTGGGATGAGTTATTTGTTTGACCAATCCAATCTAAATCCAAACTAAGCTAGATGGTTGGCTACCCCAAGTGAGTTTGAGTTCAATATTAGGTACATTAAGGGAAAAGAGAATATGGTTGTAGATGTTTTCAGTAGGAGAGTGTAGCTGAAGCACATTGCATCAGTGAATTCTTATGGGACAGAATTGCAGGAGTGGATCTTCTAGGCATGACACTATGATGAAAGGTATCAACAATTGAGGCACAGGTTACAACAATAGGGTGAAGGTAATAGGGATGATGAGTATCATCTCACAACAAATGGCTTGGTTAGATTTAGGAACAAGATTTATGTGTTGGATGACAAAGAACTCAAAAATATTATCTTGAGAGAGTTTCATGTCAACCCATATTTAGGTTACCCAGGGTATCAGAAGACTTTGATGGTATTTAAGAAGTTCAATCATTGGCTAAACTTGAGGAAAGAGGTAGTTGAATTTTTTGTGAAGTGTTTGGACTGTTAGCAGGTAAAAGCATAGTGTGAGTATCTAGGTGTTTTATTACAGTCGATTATGATTCCAGAGTGGAAATGGGACGTCATTTCCATGGAATTGTTTATATTTTTAACGAGGAAATTAAGACAACATTATTACATCATAATTGTGGTTGAAATGCTAAGTTATCTCACTTCATTACAGTTAAGTCTATGAATTAAACTAGCGAGGTAACTCATATTTTCATCAGGGAGATAATGAGATTTCATTGAGTTCCTAAGAAGATCATATCGGATAGAGATTCTAAGTTCACTTCCAGGTTTAGGAAGGAGTTTCATGTAGGCTTGGGGACAATGTTAACCTTCAGTACAATTTATTATCCACAGAAATATAGACAGACGGAGAGGATCAATAGGATTCTTGAGGACACGTTGAGGATGTATGTCATGCATAAAAAACGGAAGTGGGAAGAGTATCTTCCACTGGTAAAGTTTTCATATAATAATGGGTATCAGGAGTCCTTAAAGATGGGTTTGTTTGATGTTATTTATGGGTGGAGTTGCAATACTCCTATTAGTTGGAGTGATCCAGAGAAGAAGGTGTTGATTGGACCAAATATGTTGGCTGAGATGGAACAAGAAATGTAGGTTATTAAGAGGAATTTGAAGGAAGCACGGGACATGCATAAGAGTTATTGAGATCAGCACAGGGCATTCAAGGAGTTTCAGGTTGGGGAGCATGCGTACTTGCACATCAAACCCAAGAGGATCTCCTTGAGGATTGAATAATGTGCCAAGTAGGCATCTCGATATTGTGGGCCTTTCGAGATCCTTGAGAGGATTGAACCAGTGGCCTACCGACTTGGACTACCTCTGACAGTGAAATTCCATGATGTATTCCATGTTTCATTGATTAAGAGATATGTGCAGGATGTTGATCATGTGATTAACTAGCCTATATTGTAGGTGGAACTAGCGCGATAATTCCAGCCACAAACACAATGCATATTACAGTGGAAATAACTCATGCTTTGAAACAGAGAAATCAGGCAGATTAAAGTTCAGTGGAATCACTTTGGGCTTGATGAAGCTACATGGGAGATGGTTGATCATATGTATGCTTTATATCCTTCATTATTTGTTGGTTCAAGAAAATGAGTTTTAGGTATATGTATATGTATATATGGATGTTGTTGTAGATGTTGCAATGAGTTGTGCTATAAAGCTCCAATAAGTGGTATGTTGTTTTTTCATCAGATGTCATTATAAATACCGCAACGAGCTATGTTATAAAGATCCATGGGAAGTATGTTTTTTTCAGTGGTTTTTTGGTCATGTGTGTCATAGAACACCGAGGATGGTGTTCCCCTAAGGGGGAGGGGTTTGTAACAACCCCTGGTTGATTTTCTATGTAAATAAAAATAAGACGAAGGTCATGGGACATGTATTTGAAGTTGAATTTTGGGAAAAAATATAGTGACGGGTATCACTTGTGATTAATTAATGGATATGGAAATTAACAAAGGAATTGGCAAAGGAAAAGAGGTATTAATTGGCATTTATTTATGAAAATAAAGTAAAATAGGAGAAAAGGAATGTGAAGGGACAAATTTGCAAGCTAAGGAAATTAGATGAAAAATGAAGGAAAGTGAAGAAAATAGAGGCCTCAATGATAAAAAGGCTTCATAGGATCAGTTCATAGGTTTTGTTGGTTTATATTTTGTCAATTTAGTTTTGGAGCTCTCATTTTCATTCTCTCATACTCTTGCACACTTAGAGCATTCTTGGAGCACTGTGGCATATAGTTTGGATTTGGATAAAGAAGGAAAATGAAAGCAGGAAAGTGCAAGGGAACAGTTGGATCAACAACTACAATTGGATTTTTTACAGTAACAAGTTGCATGTGTGATTTCCATGTTGATTTCTAGATGCATGATATATGCATGTAATTTTTTTGGTTATGTTTTTTCATTGGCATCGATATTTTCTTGGATTGGAAGTGGTTTTAGCCTTGCCTTTCCATTTACTAGATAGCCATGGTGTTGTGGGTTTTTCCACCTATTGTTTTTCTGATTGGTTCTCAGGTTCCTTATGGCTGTGGGTTGGAACAAACACTTTGGAAGCAATGGAACGATTGAGTTACTAGTCCTAGAGCCTAGTTTAGGAAAATAACTCTAGAGCCCTTGGGGGGTTGAGTTACTAGTCCTCGGAGTCAGGTAGGACAAATGATCTAGAACCCTGGAAGGTTGTGGGTTGAGTTATTAGTTCCTGGAGCCCTAGAAAACTTGGGTAGAGATCAATCTCATTGGTTTTAGTGATGTCCGAATGTAGAGGTGGAATCACTATGGTTGAGGATTGAGGTGGTTTGGCCTCTAGAAGCCCTGGTTTGGTTGTGTCTTGGTTTATTCCATGAGATCCCACATTCATGCTTGGAATACGGCATGGGGGTAATTGGTTGAAAGAGGTATTTATTTCAACCCAATCTATGGTCAGGTGGTGCGTGGAAGTCTCTAACTTGGTTGGCATTTTCATATGTTAATATGAGTAATTTTCCTATTGTGATCTATGAGAATTTGTAGTGATTATGTTGGTGATATTATGGCTAAGTTTCCATGATTTATATGCTGTTTATTTGCTAATTAATTGTTGGTTACATGGTGTATGTTATTTATGGCTCTTATCATGATTTATTTAATTATCTAATGGTTGAATTAGATATGGAATAATAATTTTTGTTGTAGCTATATGGAGAGGGAATAAAACCTTCTTGGTGATTCTCACATGAATTTTAGATTCTTATGATCATATATGCATTCATGACCTGTAGCTTCTATGTTTGTCATGTGTTTGACGAAATGTCTATTATGGATTAGGAATTCTAGGTCAAGTTTATGAGTTGAAATGGATTGTTTAGCTTTATCATCATGTTAAATATGATTCTAGAATATTTTAGGCAATTCTAGGTAGTGGTCCGAAGGATAGCCCTAAAAGGTGGTGCATATCCCGAGACCGCATGCTCAAAACTAAATAATTTAGGTCATAACCATTGGCAGCTAGGCTTATGAGTGTAGTTAGAGCCTCATAACTGCATGGAAGTAGTGTCAAGGGTGTGATTGTGGGTTTAGGTCAGTGAAACAAGGTTCTAGCTCAGGGATTGACCACCCGGGGTGCTTCTTTAGCTCCTAGGTGATTTGTAGTCCCTATAGGATGTTAGTTTGTGGTTAGTTTGTAGGCCTCACTTCCTTAACTTCAACTAGGAGGCTGGGTCATGTCATAGTGAAACTCGTCTCATGTTTACCTTGGCAAGCTTGTGAAAATGGGTAAATATGGGAGGGGAAGTTACAACAGTTATAATTTCTCTTTGACCACTTCCTAACTATATTCATTATAAAAGTTTAAAAAAAAAATTGTATTAAGGGAGGGTCTTTATAATTTTTATGCTTCCACACTTAATACTACGCACCCTAGTTATTTTTTTTGGAAAAAGTGTGGGGGTGTGGAGTTTCTTTTGAGCTCTCACTGCATGCAAAACACTCTCAAAACACACAACCAAAATTCATGAATAAAGAAACATAAATCTAAAGGTGATCATGACAAATAAGAACATAGGAGTTGGTATTTATTTTCCCAGTTGTTTTACACAGATTCTCCGACCACAAGTTTTAGCTCTCTGAATCCACTAAATTTGCCACGCACAGAAGTAATGCCTACAATCACAACTTCTCTTACATTTTCTTCAATCAAGAGTCAACGACCTTAAATAATGTTTATTTGCATATCATAGCCCCATGGAAACGTTCTCCATGGAGCCATCTCCCAATTCCAATCATTTGAGATCCCCATTGTAATGTTGGCTATAGTTCCACACACATATCTTCCACTAATGCTTATTCTTGAATAAATACAATGTTATGTTGTCCATGGGAGACAACGGTTGCTAGAGAAGCATATTACTGCATGCACTATTTCGTTATTGCTGGATTTGCACATGCACAACAAACTTGACCTTCACACATCCTCTTCCACCTTCAGAGAACTTCCTCCTCACAACTAGTCATTTTGTCATTCGTTCAACATTTATTATTGATCATTTTGCCTCTCATTCATAATTATTATGTATTTTAATTAAGATGGTTAATATTTCCTTAAAATAGGAAAACATTGTATATGATATTATTGATAATATTTTAAGTGTAAGTAGTGTTTGTCTTTGTATTTATGAGTATCTTTTTGTTTAGTCTCTTGTGTGGAAGTGCATAGGAATTGCATTGTGTGTAAAAATATTTCTTGCACAATGAAAGCTCTGGCCACTTTTGCAGGTAGCTACTTTTGTATTCAATAATGCCTTTCCATCAGCGATTGACATTGGAAGTTGTTATTAATTGATTAATACTGCATTAAAGGCTGCTATTGTTAATATTTTAGTAAATGGTTGATGTATACGACATTATTTGTAATATTTTAATTGTAAATAATGCTTATGTTTGTATTTTTGAATATTTCGAATATCTTGTTGTTTAGGTTCTTGTGCGAAAGTTATTTTTGTGTGTATCTTCGCACTTTGCACTAAACACTTTTACTGCTAATATTATTGGTAATATTTTAGTTATAACCCGCATATTGTCGTATTCCTTCTTTCTCAAAGAGCGCTTCAGAGATCTCGGTCTTTTATATATATCAATAGTCAATTGAGTAAAGGTTGTGTGAAGTGCACACAAAATTCTGTACAAAGTTGCATTTCATTGAGAAAAAGATTTGTTTATGGGATATGCAGAAGTGCAGAGAAAGTTCATTATGTGGAAGAAGCTTTAAAGTTTTCATTGTGTTGATCTCCGTACTCCACACTGAAGGATTTCATCGCTAATATTTTAGTATTAAAACATAATCCATATTTATTGTTTGCAATAACATTGTTTATGTTTATATTATTTTATTTATTTTATACAAAACCACATCTCATTGAGTAGAAGATTTATTTATGGGATGTACGGAAATGCGGAGAAGGTTCATTGTGTAGAGGAATCTTTCAGGCTTTCACTGTGTGGATCTCTGCACTTCACATTGTAGGTTTTAACCTCGTACAGAAATTACCTACATACGAATTCTAAAACACAGAAAATAAACAATGCGAGAGCATAACACATAAAACACATATACACAGAGATTTTCCCTTGGATCCCAAATCAGGACTAACCAACTTGATTTTTCATTATATTCCTTTCAATGTTACAATACATATTTATACATGCCAAAGCATCCAATACCATGGACCAAAAACCATCGCGTCCAAAAACATGTGTGAAAATCATGCACAAAACCATAGGTTGGTCCCCCAACCTGACATAGGGTCCAAAACCAAAATTTTCTAGGGCGCTGCCTCGAACCCCATAAAGTGGGGTTACGGGTATACCTCAAACCCCCTGTGACCCCCCGCTACACAATCGACGCAATGAAAGGGGTCTCTGCCCCCCTCTAACCCCCCGGTTAACTACATGGGCGAGTCGTGGAAAGAATATAACACAACCCAACATTCTCCCACTTGTTGTTTTCTTTCCACAGGGGGCCAAAAGAGAGCTTAGTCATTTTTCTAGCCCTGAAATGCCCATTGTCTCTCTACACCAAGAGAACTTCTCAGAGTTCACAGATTTGGTCAATGCATCTGCAGTATTCTTCAAAGTGTCCACCTTTACCAGCAACACCTTTTTGTCTTCTATCATATCCCTCACAAAGTGATACTAAACATCAATGTGATTAGTATTTGAATGATATACAGAGTTCTTTGCCAAGAAAATTGCAGTTTGGCTGTCACAGTCTATACTTATAGCTCCTTGTCCTAACCCCATATTTGAACACAATATTTGCAACCAAACTGCTTCCTTGCTTGCATGAGTAGCTACCATGTATTCTGCCTCTGTAGTTGATAGTGCCACTACAGATTGTTTCTTACTCATCCACCTGATTGCACCTCCAAATAGGTTAAACACATACCCACTTGTAGATCTGTCTGATCTAGATCTCTAGCCCAGTCTACATCAACAAAGCCACAAATATCCAACACTCTGTCCAATCCTGGTCTTCCTTGGTAGCACAAACCATAATCACTAGTGCCATGCAAATACCTGAAAACCCACTTCACTGCTGTCCAATGCTCCTTCCCTGGTTTTGACATAAACTTTCTCAATACTCCCACTACATGTGCAATGTCTGGTCTAGTACATACCATTTCATACATCAGGCTACCAACTTCACTTGCATATGGAACACGGGACATGTCCTCTTCCTCTTCTTGTGTCTTGGGACATTGTTCAGCAGGTAACCTCACACCTATAGGAATAGGAACCTTCACCGGTTACTATCCTGAATATTAAACCTCTACAGTATTGTCTCGACATACTTCCTCTAGTTTAACCAGAGCTTCCTCTTTGCCCAATCTCTTTTAATTTCCATGCCCAAAATACAGTTTGCAGCACCAAGATCTTTCATGTCGAATTTGGAGGACAATTGGGTCTTTAAATCGTGGACAATTTCTTTGTCATTTCAGCTAGCAACATATCATCCACATACAAGACCAGATAAATAACACGGTCACCAATTAATTTAAAATACACACAATGATATTCTTTGCTTCTGGTGAAGCCAAGTCCCCGTATAAATGTATCAAATTTTTGATACTACATCCTTGGTGACTGTTTTAACCCATACAAAGACTTCTTTAACTTGCATACCAGTTCTTTCTTACCCTTCACCGCAATGCCTTCAGGTTGCTTCATGTATATCTCCTCTTCTAGATCCCCGTGAAAAAATTCTATCTTCACATCCATCTATTCTAGCTCAAAATCAAAAGCAACAACAACAGATAAAAGTAATCTAATAGAGGTTACCTTGGCAACAAGAGAAAAAATATCACCTAAATCAATTCGCGGCACCTGGGAATAACCTTTTTCTACCAACCGAGCTTTGTATTTCTCCACCTTTCCTTCTACATTTGTCTTCTTCTTGAACACCC
>APFE031672506.1:111636-131910 GCA_000404065.3 Pinus taeda | reverse complement strand
TGTGTACTTGAAGAAGCCAAGTACACATCCCCACCTTCATCTGAGGTGTTTTTCACCTCTGCAGAAGGAGCATCATCAAATCCCTTTCCTTTATCATGAGCTTTAGATTTACAATCCCTTTTGTAGTGCTCTTTCTTTTTGCATTTCCAACACACCACCTTTACAAGTTTTCCTGGAGAAATGGATCTCCCTCTAGATTTATATCTCCCACTCGATGACTTATTTTTGTTTCTATTCTAGGACCGTCCTCATACAGACAAGGCATCACCATTCTGGCTCTCCATGTTTTTCCATCTCATCTCCTCCGCCAACAAGGATGAGACTATTTCATCAAAATACAAAGCAGTTGCATTGCTACTTATTGCAATAACCAGACTATCCCACGAATCTGGTAGAGATCACAACAAACTAATGCACTTATCTTCATCTAAAATTTTAATATCAACAAATGCTAACTGACTTACCACAGTATTAAATGCATTCAGATGCTCTATCGCTGAGTCTCCATCTTTCATCCTCAGGTTATATAGCTTTTTCACAGGAACAATTTATTCACCAGAGACTTAGATTGGTACAAAGTCCCTAACTTGTCCCACAAAGCATTCGTCGTAGCTTCCCCTGATACATTCAACTATACTGAATTTGAGACACACAATCATATTGTGCTCTTTGCCTTCTGATCCAACTTCTTCCATTCTTCATCAGATACTCCCGTTGGTTTAGTACTTGGATCTAGCATGATCCATTGATCTTTATCCACCAACAGATCCTCCATCTTGAGTTTCCACAACTCAAAACTCTGACCATTAAATTTCTCGATCTCTATCTTTCCACTGCTCGCCATCTTCTTTCACCACTAGAATCGATCTCGTAGATCTCCCACTAAACAGGGTCTACTACAGGCCCGAGCGAAACCCCTCAGCAACAAAGGCATCCCCTTGAAGCCAAAACAACTATGATACCAAATGTAGGTAACCCTGTACAGAAATTACCTGCATACGAATTCTAAAATAAAGAAAATATGCAATGCGAGAGCATAACACATAAAACACATGTACACAGAGATTTCCCCTGGATCCAAAAATCGGGACAACCATCTTGATTTTTCATTATATTCCTTTCAATGTTATAATACATATTTATACATGCCGAAGCATCCAATACCATGGACCAAAAACCATCGCGTCTAAAAGCATGTGCGAAAATCATGCACAAAACCATAGGTCGGTCCACCCAACCTAACATAGGGTACAAAACCAAAATTTTCTGGGGCGTTGCCCCAGACCCCATAAAGTGGGGTTACAGGTATGCTTCAAACCCCTTGTCACCCCCCCACTACACAGTCAGCACAATGAAGGGGGGGGCTCCGCCCTCCATCTAACCCTTCGATTAACTACGTGGGCTAGTCGTTGAAAAAATATAACACAACCCAACACACATTGAAGGCTTTCATTGCTAATATTTTAGTATCAAACCATAATCCATATTTTTCATTTGCAATAACATTGTATATGCTAATATAATTGATAATATTTTAATTGTAAATAATGCATACTATTTCTATTTAATTGATTCATTGTGCAAATGAAGCTTTCAAGCCTTCATTGTATAGATCTCTGCACTCCACATTGAAAGCTTCCATTGCTAATATTTTAATATTAAAACATAACCCATATTTGTTGTTCGAAATGAATTGACTCACTTCATTTTACCGCACAACACATTTTATTTAGCACTCTCGTTTATGCAAAGGAGCCTGAGTTCTTTCCGCACAATGAAAGCTCAATGAAATTCCACAGATAGATACTTTTGTACTCAATAATGCTTTTTTACCAACTATTGAGTACACGTTACAATTAAAAGATCCCTCCACAGTTCCCTCTTCCGCACAAATTTTGCACATCCCTGATTTTTCACATGCATTTGTTCTCTGCAAAAAATCCACATACACATAACACAATGTAATATCAATATTAATCTTCTTCTTTTTTTGCATATATTGTTATATTGTTTTATTTATAAATTCTTATGGCATTATGTGGAATGAAGATTAACATAAAATATTGCTAACATTTTAGTAAGCGATTAACGTATATGATATTATTGGTAAACCCCCCCCCCCCCCAAGCTCCTCTGCAAAGATTCATAGCTCTATAAAATTAGAGCTCTACACTTATGTTCTCCCACACATACTTTTTCCTATGCACAAGGAAATATTTTAACAATATTCTCGTTACTTCCAAATAAAGTTCTCTATGCACCCTTGTTCTCCCATACATACCATACACCGCGCACAGTAAAAGCTTCAGACAATGAAGCATAATAATATTAATTTGAAATTTGTTCATAGTTAAACTAATTAAAATTCCCTTTGCATCTCTGTAGAAAACTTTGTTTGTGTGGGTCTCCGCATATTGCACTAAACGCTTCTATTGCTAATATTATTGGTAATATTTTAGTTGTAAATAATGCATATCTCTGTATTTATTTTTGCTTGAAGAGCCATTCAAAGATCTCAGTGTTTTATAGATATTAGTAGTCAATTGAATCAAGGTTGTGCATTGTACGAATAAATTTCTGTACAAAACCACATTTCATTAAACATAAGCTTTATTTATGGTTATTTTTATGAAATTAGGTAGATGTGTGGAAGTGCAGACAAGGTTCATTGTGCAAATTTTTACTAAAATTTTAATATTAAAACACAATCCATATTTGTCATTCGCAATAATAATTTTTATGCTTATATTATTGATAATCTTTTAATTGTAAATAATGCACATCTTTTTATTTCCGCATATGTTTCAAATTAGGCACATGTGTGAAAGTGCAGAGGAAGTCCATTGTGTAGAGGAAGCTTTCATTGTGCGAATCTTTGCACTTATTCCATCAACAATCTCTCTCCCAATTGAAAGAAATGTGGGGGCATAATCTTATCAGATGAACTACTAAGTTGATGGTTATACTCAATAATTGTAAGTAATATTTTAGCATTAAATAGTACATCCTTATCGTTATGTTATTGATAATATTTTAATTGTAAATCATGCATATCTTTGTATTTCCGAATATGTTTAAAATTAGGCACATGTGCGAAAGTGTGGAGGAAGTCCATTGTGTAGAGCAAGCTTTCATTGTACTAAGGAAGCTTTTATTGTCTGGATTCCACATTGAATGATTTTATTGCTAATATTTTAGTATTAAATAATCCATATTTCCTCTTGGTAATATCTTAATTATAAATAATGTGTATCTCCATATTCTTGAATATCAATAGTCAATTGAGTAAAGGTTGTCTGGAGTTCAGAGAAAAATGGATCATTGAGAAAAAGCTTTGTTTATGGTTATGTTGTTGAAATTAGGGAGCTGTGTGGAAGTACAAAGGAAGTCCATTATGTGGAGGAAGTTTTCAAGCTTTTATTTTATGAACCCTTGCATTCTGCACTAAAGGCTTTTGCAGATTTTTTCTCGGAACATATGTGTGAACGTAGAGTCTGAATACAAAAAATATAAAATTTCATTGTCAAATTTAACATTGCATATTATACTTGTTATTTGTGTAGTATAACATATTTTATTACGTAATTATTAGAGATTATACCTGGGTAGTTGCAAGGGGCAGTGTGAGATCAATGAGACACAATGGTTGAAATCCAAGGCCTACCTGAAAGGGGTTGTGGCCAATTGATCTATGCAAATCTCTATTGTCATCAGTAAAAAATGTTAGTCGTAAACTTACAGTTCCACACCTATAAACAATGCACCAACACATAGTCAATATGCTAGGTTGCAAGAAAAGTGATAGTTATGTGAATTGACTTGATTTTGTTTCGTCGATGCCAGATTCAATCTAGTTCGAGTGTTATTTCTTGGGTAAATAGTTTCATACTTATTTCTATTATGTTGTGCCTATATGAAAATGCAACAATGAAATGGATAGTGCTATTTAGCCATAGTTTTCTCGTGATGTTCAGAGCAAAATGGTTTTGGGAAATACAATGATCCTGCAAGTTTTACAAATGTTTTAAGTTTTGTTAGACTATTGTAGAGTTTACAATCGAAGATTCTTTTATGTAAAAAAGATTATAATAGTTTTGGAATGCTAGTTTTTAGCTTAACATAAAACGACAAAAACCATAAGAAATTATAAATCGTTACCTAATTTACTTATTTCAGTGATCAAATTTAATTTAATATTTAGATAATGTGACAAAGGCAACAAGGAATCGAAGTCACAAATTGGCATCTAATAATGTGACAAAGGAAATAGGGCATCCAAGTCACAAAATGACATCTAGGATCTGGAATTACTTTCGCAAAGTAAAAGTTGGCTGATAGCAAGGCAAGTATACATAGTAAATGTGTTGAATACACATCAATTCAATGAACAATTATGGAAAAGACTCTTATTTATTAGAAAATGAGATTTAGTTAATGAAAATAGAATGTGGTTTACGATATTAATAAAATATTATCTCGACATCGATCTCTAAAGCATGTAAGATGGATCAATCATGAAATGTAATTATGTCAACTGGACTATGTCAAGTTGGAATTTAAATAAAATGTATATGATTTAAATTAACAAATTTAACAATAACATTTTCTGATTAAAAATCTGGCAAATCAGTACTAGCCACATTGATGACAATAACTAGTTAGTGGATACCATTAAAATTGATAGTATTTAAATGTTGTTTCATAACTTGGATTTCAATTCATTATTTAGATGACTTATTGCCTCTAACGCATTATATATACACTTATTTCCTATCAAAGAAATTTGTCAATGTTCATTTTTTTCTACACTCCTTAGTGAGTTACAGGAAACTGATTTGCTTTTTTGTTCTAAAATTGTTAAGTGATTTAAGGTTTTTATTTATAATTTGTCTATTGTTTTTTTGGATTTGTTACTAACAACAAAGAAATAGCCCAAAGAAACAATGGTATGAGCACAGAAGAAGAGGTACATGCAAGGAGCCAAGATATCTTAATGCTCAGCCAAGATATCTTAATTCTTAGAAAATATATTTTAATACTAATGGATAAAATATTGGAACTTCAACAAATCCTTAAGCTTCTAGAAGATGGACTAGATGTCGTAAGAACATTGTCAAAAGAGATATTGCAAAATATGAACAAAGGAATAGGTTCTCGATTCTAGCAACATAACCAGTAGAAGCGTTAATGTCTAGAAACCATGGTTAATTAGTAAAGGATTCGCTACCATATTTTGCTATTTGTTGAACTAATTTTGAAATTTAGTATATGCTAAAGGCCATGGATTATATTATTCTTGAAAACATATTTGACTATTTTGGATTACAAATGTATGTATAAATGCAATATGTTTTATAAGTTATATTGTAATCTTACTTATTCAGTTTAGAAATTCATTTCAACTTTGTATGACAATGGATTATTTATATATTTGTTTAAATCTTGTATGGAATAGATTTAAAAAAAAAATTGGATTGGTCGACATCGTAAGCAAAGAAAATCATGATTGTAAAGTAATGTCATAAAAAATTGCAACGTAACCCAATTGTAATATTTCCTGAGTAGTTATAGAGCTTGAAAATTTGATAAATCAACATAATAACAATGTAAGAAACGAGACTACAAGAAAGAAAAGAATGACATAGGATAGTAAAAAACATAGATCCAAAACAAAAATATCTCATTCGATTACGTTTTTGTATAATGTCATACTAGAATTTACATTTGTAAAAGAGATTATCTTGTTTTCTTTCATGATTACATTGCTAATATTTTTGCAACCATGAGATTATAATGATTGATAATATGAAATCAGATCCCAAATATCGAGTAAAATAAAAGAGTTGTTCGAAAAAAAATAAAACAATTCTTGAACCATAAACTTTGAAGCAATGTTAGGATGCTTGGCAGTGTAATGAACGAGTATTGTGTCCTTACCAAATTTATTAACAACATAAATAAAGAAACATGTCGTTGTATACGTACAACTACGTTTTGATGGTCTATCGTAAATGTGTCATGTTTCTCGAAGTTGGTCGATATTTGAATAACATCTATTTTGTCTACACAATACTGGTCATAGGAAATTTGTCGTAGTGCAGGTAATACTCTTTCCAATTTGACGACCCTTAGAATACACTGTATTTCAGTTTTGTCACTTGCATGTATGATGCGGTCTAATTGATGAAAATAAAGAAAGTGACAACCTTGCTTGCAAGTGCTGCAGTAAAGGATAGTTTTATTCATTGTTCTAGTACTTGTAATAGGAGTACTACATCTCACACATACAACCTTGAAGGGATTCATATATGCATTAATCACTCTTAGGTATCCTTGGAAATTCTATAAAATTGATATAAAAAATAGAGGCTTGGTAACATGAAATCAAATTCCTTTTTTATTTCTCATTCTTTATATATGTCTATTTAAACAATATGACATAGTTTACCATGCACATTCCACTTGGCAAGGAAAGCAGGTTTCTTAGATTGTCATCTTTCTTTTATTTTTTCAATGGACATATGAATGTTGATTGTGAAGTTCAGAAAAATCTATCTTTTTTTTAACTATATTTTTTAACAAGACCAGTGGGAAAATGTTTCCTTGAAAATCTCTTTGAATTTGAACACATGATGAAACAAGTATATCATGTACTTGAACCTATTACATGTGCAACATTTGTAAAACAATACAAGAAAAATGTATAAGAGATGAAGAATAATATTTTTTTCTAAACATTGGGATATACAAACCTACACATAGCTAATAAAGAATGTGAAGTTGGGTTGCACTTTTGGCCATTTTTTGAGAAAAAAAAATATCATTTTTAGAAGTTTTTCAAATTTTTAATAAGTAAAAGTAATTTTTTTTTTATTTAGAATTCCATTTTACAGTGAAAAATACCTTGTCAAAAAATTTATTAGCTTTTATTTCTTAAAAAAAAATTTATTCACATTTGATATGTAAACTTAGCAATTGTTTGATCACGTGTTCTTTAAAAATCAATGGATCCATAAAAAGCCATTTTTTTGGCCCCAATGTATTCCTTGTTAACCTTGTGTTTTTGAAAAAAAATGTGTTTGAACAATCTAGATAATGTCTACTTCGGCATGGCTATATTTATGAAGCCAAAAGAATCATATCATAATTACTAGAATTTTTTGAATTAAACCAATATGAAAAAACTACAGATTTTGAGGATGTTTAAAAAAGAACCATGTTTCTCATCATATTAGTTAAAAACTAAAAAAAAATTAAAAACTACCCATTAAAGAGAACGGACCAATGTAATGCACCATAAATTTTCCATATTTTTTCACAATGTTTTTTGGAAGATACAAAATTTCGAATCCACTTAATCATAATGAACTTCAAAAAATTTTGCACACATTTTAGTATAAAATTAGTTAAAATTATAAAATATCTATGAAATTCCATAAAATTTATATGTAGTGAAAGTAGATTCAATTTTGCAAATGTTGGTGCTAGTTCTGAAAGTAAATTCACAATATTTGATGGATTTTAACTATTCTGAAATTGGAGAAGGATGAACATATGTGAGCCAATGCTAGTTGTTTGCAGGGTTGCAGGTTTTTAGCCGAACAAATTTTCGGCTAAAAGTAACAAGTTTTTTGGATGAAAGTTAAATTTAATGGAAAAAAAATTGTCGGTTGAAAAGCTAGTAATTTCGGCCGAAAACATTTTTCATTTTTTCCATCGGTCATGAAAATAACATGGTGTGACCATGTCAAACGAAAGGATGTGACATTTTTCGGCCAAAACCTATAAATAAAATAGGTCAAAACATCATTTTCTCACTCTCATCCCTCACTTTCCATGTGCAACTTCTAGATAGCGAACTTGTTTTTATCTACCTTTTAGATAGTAAATTTTTTTGGGCTAGATTTTGAATAGTGAACATTTTTTAGTAACAAATTTCTTGAATAGGTAAATAAAATTATGGATATCATATTTTCATATGCAACTCCCTTTACAAGAAAAAGTTTATCAGATCTTTCATTGAGTTTCTTATTGAAGAATGTTGAATTGTTGGTTTAAGTTGAGCTTGTCAAATCTCTCGATCCAGGGTCTGGTTGTATGAATATTTAGGATGTTGCCAGTGCTAATGTGTCATTATATAGCTAGATCAAATTATTATTCAGGGTTATTAATATTCGATCACAAGAGTTTACTACTGAAGCTATTAAGTTTGACAATGTTAAGTAGATTTGATTGTAGAGTTGGATGATGTGCCAGGGATCATATTGTTGATATACATGAATGAGGGTTTAATACTTGTTGTATTACAACTAGAGTGTTGAGTACCACAGGATTTTACATTTAGGGTTTGGCTTGATGATTTTTGTTGAGTAGGTTAGATTATTGACTTATCTTTGAGGGTTTATAAGGTTGAAGTAGAAGATAGGGGTTTCATTTATATGCTAAAAGGATAGCAAAATGTTTTAGATAGTGAACTTTTTTGGGTTAGCTTTTAGATAGTAAACTTCTTTTTTAACAGATTTCTTGAATAGGTAAATAATATTGATGATGATGATGATGATGATGGTTACCGTCCACTGAGACCAAATAATGATCTATCGGACCTAAAAAGACAAATTATTTATTTTGATTTAAGATTTTATTCCTATGCTCAAAAAGCTTGGAGAGAAGCCTCCCGAGTTCACTATAATTTTGGCATTGTAAAAGGCTGGGAAGGTCAGTATTGTAACAAAGGTTGTGAAATTGAGATCTAATGTGGTTGTATGCAGGGCATTCTAAGAGGAAGTGGTTTTCATCCTCGATGCTCCCATTCTCACAAATATGGCAGATCCTTTCTATCCATGGCGTTTTAGGAACTACCCAGCGGCCAGTTTCACTATGGAGCTCATGAGAATTCGTTCTAATCTTTGCTATATTAATTTTCTTTTTTGAGCTAGTTAGAATAGAGAGATACTTTTGATCTTCAAGGGTGGGGTTGATGACCTTCTGATAATAACTTAATTTTCTTTTAGACGCTAAATCTTTCTCACACCATAATTTCTCTTTGAACTTAGAAGTAACAATATCTTTAATGTTATTTATGTTTTGCAAAACATCGTTCTCATTGATCGCCCAATAGTTTAACCAGGCCTTTGTGTCCTTATGCCATCCCCAGTTAAGCCTTAGGTGATTTTGGCTGGAATTTAAAGCTAGCTTAGGAAGTCTATGATTGTCTATGTTATTGAGCTTGTGCTTGTATATCAGAAATCTGAGCATAGCTAGGCTCTCAATAGAAGAAAGGCCTGCTTCTATAAGGAGAATAGGATATGGTGTATTACTTTTAATTTTTAGGTTATAAGTTATAAAACGCTTCTGGATTTGCTCAATCTTCCTCCATGACTCTCTGGAGATGCTGCAGCTCCAAACTTCACAGCCATATAAGATAACAGGAGTGACTAAAGTTTCAAAGAGGAATTCTTTTATCCAAACATTACGAGGTTTCTGTTTTACAGTTATTTCCAAAGACCAAAATAAGCTTTCCATCCCCCATTGATCCTTTTCTCAATGCTATGGTTCCAGTTGAGCTTGTGATGGATATCAATTCCTAGGTACTTGTAAGAGTACACTTCCTCCAAGTTATTATTGTCATACGTAAAATTAGCGCAAGTGTCCTTCTTAGATTTGATGATCATAACTTTTGTTTTGTCTGTGTTAACAGTCATACCCATGGTAGAGCAGAAATCTTGGATAGTATAAGTAAGATTTTTAAGGTTTTAATATTTTTTTTTTCAAACTTTTCTTTTATAGAAAATGTCTATTGCCCACTTTCTTTTCCATGAATGTCAATTTTTTTAATTTCTTTTTAAAGTATAATTTTTTTGCTTTGAAATTATATTTCTTAATGTACTTTTCATTAATTTTAAAAAATTTATATAGATTAAATTATCATGGGGAACCAAAGAAATTGCAAGAGAAAATATGATCAAATTAGAGACATTAAAGTTCGTAAAGAATACTCAAGAAACCATTACAAAAGAAAGAAAGAAGAATGTTTAAATGTTGAAAGGAAAAATTAATCTCAACAAGAAGTTGAACCAAGTGCGTAATTGTACATATTGTAAATGATATTTAAAATTTAATAGTGGATTGTGATTTTTTTTTTTTTTGATGAACTAATTTAAAAAATATTTTGCAATGTAAATAAAGAGATGTTTGCCTCATAACATCGTTGATGAGATTGAAAATGTTGAAAGAGAAAGTGAAGAAGAAAATGAACCTGTCATTGATGAAGTTGTTGAAGATATTGACGGAGATTCAAGTGAAGAAGAAGTATAACCACACACACACACACACGTGTGTGTGTGTGTGTGTGTGTGTGTGTGTGTCATGTATTATTGAAATTATACATATTTATTAGTTTCAATTTCATTCTCTATGTTTTAATTTAATTATTTAATATATATTTATACTCATTTACATCAAATTCTCATATGTACAAGTGAAATCAATATTGATGATGAGATGTTAGAAAATTTTGACATTGACATTTATGGAGATAAAAGCCTGACCATGTTATACGATAACGTGTTAAGCTAATTATTGATAAGTTCTTCAAAGATGAAAATGTAATAGTTCAAGCTCAAATCTTGAGAGGCCTCTTAACATCGAAGAAAACAAAAGGACAACACTATTGGGCATTTGAAAATAAACAAAAGATAAAAAGGTGAAGGGGAATGTGGTTGAAAATATAAGTGGTGCTCTAAAATCAATTGGAAGATCTAAAAAGAAAAGTGATCTAGATGCATGTAGAGCAATATGAATAGCAATGGTTTCATCAACTAATCAAGAAAATCGTTTGATAAAACCTATGGCAGAAGCATTAGGGACCTCAGAAAAAACATTGCACAAGGATAGGAAAATTTGATTGCAAATAGAGGCAAATTATGAACTTTCTTGTTGGATAGTCCTTTGTAGGAAACCATACAAAGATAGATTTGGAGAAAATGTTAAAAATATGATATGTGAATATTGGATGAAAACATAACGTATTTCACCAAAAGAAAGGGATGTGATGCAATGAAGAATAACACATAATCAATATGAAGAACATCTAAAACACATCTTGGACACCACTCAGATAGATTTTTTCAAGAACTTCAAAGAAGAGAACCGTGGAATTAATGTCTCAATCAGTACTTTTGTGCAACAAAAACCATGGTATGTTAAGACTATCATTGTATGTGACACTTGTTGTTGTCATTATCATGTGTAATTTCAATTATATTATGACACCTTTCTTAATTTTGGTAAAACATTTTGGGGAAATTCAACTCCTCCTTCCACTATCCATGATTTCATATGCTAGATTTTATGTGGTAGATAAAATCATGAATTATTTTACCAAAAGAAATGTATTGGTGGAAAAAAATGTGATCATTGTGGAAACTTGACTTTGTTTCACAATAAATATCCTATTGATATTAATGATCATTCATTGTGCAACATAAAAGTGGAATGGAAGAGATATGAATATCTCCATACATCGACCAGTGCAAGTGGTAGTAGAAATGCTTGAAGGATTGATTTACAAGAAGATGAAATTTATATGATATATTTTTTGAAGAAGTTTGAAACGGAAATTTATAAATACACCAAGCATTTTCATATAGATCGATGGTAGGACTTGCAATTCAAAAAATCCCGTGAAATTTTTCCACCAGGAACAATTTTGTTGATAGTTGATTTTGCATAAATTTACACATTTTTTGCACAAATGAAAAAAAAAGTGAATACTATCATTCTAACCAAGTCTCTATGCTTGTCCATGTTCTATATAGACATGATGAATAGAATGTTGATCATATGGAAAAGACCAATGATAATCGACATGTTTTTTTTCACATAGGAAAATCTGGGCAGATCAACCTCGAAGGGAATCAAATCCTACCGGCCAGACTATCAGGGCCTAACCCCAAGGGCACCAAGGAGAATTGACCTTATGACCTCCCGATCAGTGAGGCACTTACCAACAGGGACTCAACCGATTGAACTAACCCTTAGTGATGAGCGTACACATGATACACATTTTGTACAACATTGCTTCGATAATATTTATGATTCATTGAAAGCCCATGGAATAAAATTCAATAAACATTAGATATGGTCAAATGGATGCACAGATCAGTTCAAATCTTCATGATCATTCTTCTAGTTGTGTCGTCTTCATATGAAAACCAACATTGAAAATTATTGGAATTTCCTTGAGACTGGTCATGAAAAAAGATAACATGATGGCGCAGGGGCATGTATAAAATGGGCACTTCGAAGATATCAGATGGACCACTCTACCAACCAACTTGTCTCAGTTGATCAAGTTGTTCAATGGTGTAATTTTTCACTAATCCGTGGGACTAATCCATTAAGGGAGGTACGCAGGTATGTATATATATAAACTTGTATATATTTTTAATATAGGATCATTTTTATTAATTTTAAAAATTTAAAAATTATAGTTTAAATAACTGATTGATGATTATCTTTGATATATAAATTGTATTTTAAATAACATACGTATATTCTTGTTTCTATTTACTACATGTTATTTTGGCATATTAGAGTCCAAGATGTAGATAGATTGATTCCATATGAAGCTGAAATACTAAAAGGGACTTGAAAATTACATTCAATTAAAACAAAGAGTACTGAAATGCATTTGCATTAGGTAAAATAAAAGAATATTATTTTTGTCATGTTTGCATAGAGGACACAAAATTCAATGATGCTTGTGAAAACAATATGTATGCAAAAGCATGGCAGCATACAAAACATAATACAAAGGGAAAAATGTCGCTTGCAAGATTAGAAGAGATGGAATTAGAGGAGATTATAGTGTCATCCGAAGGTGATAGATTTTCTGATCTTGTTAGAGAAGGTAATATTTCAATTAATTTTAAAGGATATATAATATATATATATATATATATATATATATATATATATATATATATATATTATATATATATATATATATATATATATATATATATATATATATATATATATATATATATATATATGTTTTATGTTTTTAATCATTGTGTACAAGTATAGATAATAGTTAAAATATATCTAGATCTAATAAAATTATACACATGTTGATAACTAATTTCTTGTTAATGATGATATGAATTTGCACATTGTTTTTTATTGTGCATGCAATGTTTTTCTTCTAGTTGCACCCATTAAAAACATAGAAATTGTCAAGTATTATTTGATGTGGTGCACTGAATGAAAGATGAAAATATTGGAGGATTATGATGATAATGATTTTATATATGAAAGAGGGTCTATTATACTAAAAGGATATTTTTTCCAAGAAACTCATCAAACTGAGAGTCATGTTTACTTTCAAGACTATCAACTTGATGCCATAAGTTGTCGATATAGTCACTTGGTGTATGTAGCGCACATAAAGTTGGTAGAAGTTCAATCATGAAATAAAAATGAAATTTAAAAAATGGAGAATGTCAAAATCCGGCCATGAACGAATCATTGAGGATGACATTCCATTACAATCTTTTTAATTGAACTAGCCAATAATATCTTCTCCTTTTGTTCATCTCTTAGAAAGAGTTCAAGTAGTTTGTTAGTATTCCATGATATTTGTCTTTCCATTTGTTAACAATGTTCTTTACACTTCCTTGAATAATAATATTACAAATAATGTATTTATTAAACATTTCTATGCTTTTTGGCATGTTTCTCTTTTGTCTTCAAGTGGATTTATCATCATCTTTTTTTTCTTCATTTAATTTTATTAAGTTTTCTTCTTTCCATTATTTTTCAACCTTTGAATGTATCAAATAATTAAGTATGTTATTATATCCAATTATGTTCATGCTTGATATTTGATATCGTATAGTTTTGATTGAGGGCAACCTTTACAAAGAAGATCTCTTTGTTATTGTCATGCCCCATTAGATGTTGAATGTAAGATTTATGTTAAATTCCTTTTAATGATATTCAATGATATTTTATGGTATTTCAAATGTTAAAAGAAATTCCTCAAATATGATGAGTAAATGTCAATTAATGATTGAGCATGATAGAGCATCTTCCAAAATAATTGTTTTGGCTCCTTATAATACAATATATTCATCATGCCTATCAAGCATAAGTTCTTTTATTTATCTTTATCGTGAAATTTAACTAGACACCTATTGATATTACTAAGATGTGTTTTTTATCAGTGTGCCTATGAATGTTATAACAACTCATACTTTGATTGTGGATCTTATTTGAGAGTTTAGTGGTTGGGAAGGACATTTATGTCAAGCAAACCAAGTTGAAATCTTAATAATTAGTAATGTAACAAATATTCTTGATGTCATTTATATATTTGTTTTCATTTAATTTTTATTGCATGTCTTACATGAACTTTGTGTTTTGGTGAAATATTATGAATATTTATTTTCTTATTAATATATTATGTTGAGAAATATTTTTGTGCATTCTTAAGCTCTCCATTCTAGCTACTACTAGGTATTACAAAATTGTTTTCATTAATGTGGTGCCTTTGTTGTTAAGTTAAAAGGAAATTCAAAGATCCCAAATACTACTATAACACAAGGATGTAGCATCACAAACTTCGTGTTTTTTTGTTGATCATAATTCTATCATGTTTGCCATGCATTTTTCTTCTTTATCTCGTCTTTGTGCCTTTTCAAATATTTGTAGTGCTATCTTAGTGACATTATTTACTTTATTAAAATCTCATTACCATTAATTTCAAATGTTTTTCATCTTTTGTACATCTTGATAGAATCAAATTAGTGCCCTAAATAGGTCAAAAAAATGCATTTTATTGTGTGTGTGTCCTATACATGAAATGCACACTCCATCTATATGTGCATTGCATAATTTTCATTATATGAACCTATTAACAAACAATGCATGCTCCACACATAGTATTTAATATTTCAAAAATTCATTGTGACTAAGACAAAAGTTAGGCCCACATTGAGATTAATGCAACTTTTGAAATTAATGAAACTTTAGTTAGATTCAACATTGGAATATTTAATTTACAATCTCTATGATTTCTCAAATTTCATGAAAAATACAATAGTAACATACTTTAAGACATAGAAGGTACTTTAACTTTAGAATACATGTATTTAACAAGCTTGATGGAATGTCCTTTTTTTACAAACACATATCTCATATATATGCAACATAAATCCCATAAAAAGACGGAGAAAGTGGAATGTTCTATTATATATGGGGCACTTACTACAAATCTACATATAAAACAGATGTTCGTAAGGCTATAATAGAATTTCTTCCAGATCTTATATGGTAATAGCTCAAAGCTACCCTAAAAATTTGCAACAATTTAAGGTATACCATTAAACACTCAAGATTGTTCATGTCTCAACAACCTAACCTTTGGGTTTGAGCCACCATTAGTTATGATTTCAATCACAAAATTGTACTTTTCAACACTTTTCTAGTTGTAGGTTAGAAAAACCTATCATACCTCTACATGCAAATAGACTAGATCAATATAAAATTACCTTAAATAGAATGGAGATAATGAGAATTTGATGTGTCAACTATATTTGGTAGAAGACCTTATTGAAAGGTTCAAAGGGTGAGAAAAATTAGCTATGAAAACATTCAAAGCTTTTACCGAAGCCAAGTTTATTTTGTTTTGTAAGTTTTGTTAAATAAACGAGTGAAAATCAAACATGTTATAAAAGGGTGTATACATGTCTTTAATTTCTAATTGAAAAGGAGAGTATATCTTATAATCACATGAATACATAATCAAGTATCTAGGAATTAACAAGAACAACCAAGAAAAGTTTGATCAATGGGAACTTTGGTGGGTAATAGTGGCATCCAAAATGTGACTTATATGTGACTACATTTGTTCACAATTTTGATGCATTCTACTTATCCATATTTTAACTATATGTATTCTACTTATCACTTGATGCATTCTGCTTATCATTTAACTTCAAACATACATCACTCAAATTTGGTATGGGGAAATTGTAACCATTACAAAGGGTATCAGAAGTTTGGTTCTAAAACTCTACATATGTGAGCCATACAAAGTACCAACTACATGAAAATTTACTTTCATAGCTTCATATTCATGAAACTAAATGTAAAACCTTTAAGTATCAAACTGTGCATCATGCAAAATGTACCACAGTTTATAATGAAATTTTATGGTATGTTTGCTTTGAACAATTTTATTTTAAAACTTAAGTATCAACCCACATCCGTAGTAGCTCTAGACTTATATAACATGATATTTGATTGAGGAATGTAAAATGATTGCTTTGAATTTATTCATTGAACTTGATAAAACTAAGTATCAACCCACATCCATAGTATATTTTCTACAACATTATGAGATTCATCATGAAAAATGTGCACCGTGATTTATTTAATGCAAATTTACTTTCATTACTTCACATTCATGAACAACTTAAATCTAAAAAAATTTAAGTATCAAATTGTGCATCATGAACAATGTACCATACTTTATAATGCAATTTTATAGTATGTTTGGCATAGAAATAGAAACAGGGTTAAGACCTCAGGTTCAGGGACAAGGACCAACAAGGCTCTGTTATAGTCTAGCACAATGCTAACATTTTACCCTTACCTAGGAAGGGTAAGGAGTCTCACTTGAGGCGTGATGCAACCTTAATTAGAGGAGGGTTGGAATCCGATATCAAGGGAACCATATTAAAGGATAGAGAGAAAGGAACATTAACTTAACACTCAAAGCAATCAAATCACAATAGTCTATACATGCTATAACTGAAAGACTACCTAAACATGTGCATACTTGAAATTTTTGAATAACCAGAATAACACACAGTGAATACACTATGATCCCATAACAATCTTTTTCATTACTATCAAATTAGGTAAATTACATCAGGATCACACCTTGTTCCTCAAAATCATAACTCTTATAGATGGAATACAGACTCATTTAGAGATAGTCACAAAGTAGTTCTCATAGCTCCGCAACACAGGAAGAATAGAATTACCAAGAACAACCATCACCAACCCCTTCTTGGTTCTCCTTCCTTCTTTTTATCTTATTCTTTCTTTCTTTGCACGCCAACCCGAAATGCTAGTTCCTTCTCCCCTACTCAGTTGTCTTCATCCTTGGCTACGTCCTTCTCTTTCTCCACTCGACTGTCTCTGCTTCTTCCTGCCACTCCTTTGCAACTGCCAGTCTTCCGCCAGTTTCTTGTCTTTCCTTGACTATCAGCTCCGCAACTTCCCAACGACCATTACCACCACCTTTCATTAGCCTCTTTCTCCACAAAAAATAAAAAAAAAGAAAGACCTGAGCAGGACCTGACCACAATTCATTGACTCGTCCCTAAGTCAATCTCCTTTGGCATCTTCGATGCTATTGATGCTTCTGCTGGTGTTGCCAGTGGTGCTTCTGCTAGTGCTCCTGCTGGTGCTTCCTCTGGTGCTGCTACTAGTGCTTCCTTTGGTGCTTCTACTGGTTCTTCTTCTTGGTTGGTTTCTTTAAATGAATGCCCCAATTCAGGCACACCTGCAATAGTCTCATAATGGAATTGAGTATAATTATTGAGCGTTGCTTTCCAGGTCACTATGATCGCAACTACTTGCGCGAGGAATTCAATCATTGTTTTGGGCATTGGTTGAGCTAGATGTGCAATTAACAAGGAAGTCCACTATACTTCCGTGTCCTAACTTAGCTCCTGTAGTGTCTCTATGTGTACTTGAACTGGGGTTCGGAGATCATAGAGTATCTGTTTTTTCCTGGCTGACTCCTCTTTGATTTTTTGGACGTGGCCTTCCAGAATGGTGACTTCTACCCATAACTGCTTCCTCTAATCTTTGTCCTTCGTGTTCTTGATAACAGTGAGGAGCTGATTAACGAGGTCTGAGAGTGGGAAGACCAACTAATTCTTCTTTGCCAGGCTTCCTGACTAGTCATGAACCTGTTGTACTAGGGTGTATACATCATTCGTGGCCTCGAAAATGGAGTCCTTAAGAGCGGTTGCATCGGTTATATTTTTCTCAATCTCATTGGCATATGTTGTGTTAGGGTCCAGAAATGTACTCCTTGTAGCGGCAATGGTTTGCTTGAGCTCTCGGTTGTCATGATTAAATCATTGCATGCGGTCTGGATATGGTCACAACATTCGACATTGTGTAGGCTGAGAAATATTTTGGAGCATCAGTTACAACATCAGAAATGGATGACCACAGTGCCTAGAATCGTGAGGTGATCTAATCGAATTTCTCTTGGAGTTGTTGCTTGTCCTAGCAAAACTGATCCCGTTCAACTGTGAGTGTAGCAATTTGTTGTTGTTGTTGTTAATGGTCGATAGTTAGATCATTATGTAGCTCTGTGACCCTCTATTCGTCTTGTTGAATAAAATTGAATATTTAGGCTGAGGACTAGCCCTGAAGATAATTCTACTACATGATTGATGGAATGGGGAATTGACTCTGTCGGGCTACCCACAGGCGAGGGACTTGTCTGAGTGTTCGTGAGGCGAGGTAGCTTATTGACATGGTTCAAAAATTGGAGGAGTTGTCTAGATGGGAATGGAGAGTGATGCAATGGGAGGAAATAGAAAAAGTGGTAGTGGGATGGGCTCGACAGTGGTGGGCCCCGTATTTAGTAGTGGACTCAAATCTAGTAATAATGACCATAAGGGGAATTTTGAGTCTAAAATAAGCCTCCTAAGAAAAATGTACAACCAAAATAAACTTTATAAGAACCAATAGGATTCAAGATGATGATGTCAACCATGGGGGATGATTCACCATTTTTGGAGTCAAAAAGTAAAAATATTTAAAAATATAAAATAATAAAACTAATTTTTCAACTAGTCTTTTCAACTTATCACCCTAAGTTTTTATTCAAATTTTGAGTGGGAGTACTCGTTGGATGCAAAATTTAATTCCTCATCCAAGGAGTACCCATGTTGCATAATTTCGATGGAGTAACCTTATTTACCATTTTTAGCCTCCAAAGTAACTTCTAGATTGAAGATTTGATTTTTAAATCAGCCAACTCAGAAATTCGCTGGTTTAAGGAGTGACAGTTTTGCGGTTAAGATTCTGAGCAAATGAAGACGAATTTGGAAAATCCGGAACATGGGTTTTGTCCAGAACGGGCCCAATTATCTTTGTAAAAAACAGTTTGTCCAAATTCGGCCTGTACAGGGAGAAACGCAGGGTTCTTTGAGCACGATTTTCTGGGATTTGCTGTTGCGGCCGCCCTCCAAATCTTAGCTGCAAAGCCAAATACGCCTTGTTCTTGTTGATCAAATGGTTAGAGGCAAACCAATTTTGTAATAGGAATTATGTTGTACTTATCCTTATTGTAACTTCTCTATGATCTCTCTCTATTTAAATGAAAACAGAGATCAGAGAGGGGGATGATTTGATTGGAGTGAGAGGTGATGATGGATTCGGAGAATGAGAAATGTTGGACAACAATGATGGATTATTCATGCTGTAATTCTTAAGCTTTGCTATTGTAATGATTCCACAATTGGCTGATTAATAAATGATTTGGAAGTGCTGTTCCATTTTCTCATTCTGAAGTGACCCCGCAACATCCGTTGGCGGCTAAGGGCCCAGCCTCTGGCGGAGTATGCTGCTGCTACTATATAGTATATTCCTTTGTCTTATGCGTGGTTTTCTTATCTTTATTGTTTAGTAATCTGATGCATGAATAATATGTTATCATTAATTCATTAATGTTTCTTTCCGAAATCCTTGTGGCGATTCTGCATTATATTATTGAATCTTTTCTAGAATTGATTGCATGGCATCAGTCTGAATTGGGTATTTCTGTTACAGAGCTTTTGTATTGAACATTACCATCATGAGATTTATTTGAAGTTATGATTATTGGAATCCGGAAATAATGTTGTATTTGGAAGCATAGTTATCATCTCAGATTACTATCTTAGTGTGTTGAATGTATATATGATTGACGTCCCTGTTTTATAATGAACTGTTGTTCCATAATTCATTTGTAAATATCTTCTTGTAAAGTAAAGATCATTGGAATTGCTTTTGCCGATTGTTATTTGATTGCGGAATGAGAGTGTTGAACTCGCGAGATTTAGTTTCTTTCTTACTGTTTCATTTTAATGCTGTCCATTTCATTTCATGCTACTTTTTGTCATTTCCTTTTTACTTGCATTCATTGGTTTGGTGTGGGAGGAGGATCAAGGTTGTCGTGAGACACAGCAGACGCTA
>APFE031672506.1:64834-110204 GCA_000404065.3 Pinus taeda | reverse complement strand
CTCAGACAGAGTACACTCTTGAAATAAAAAGTCGTCCCTGGGTTGACAATTAATGTGAGGTAATTAGGAGTTTAAAAGACACCTTTTTATCGCCCCACAGGTGTCTGAGAGGGTCGAGGATGTGGATGTAGTGTGTAGGGATGGGTTGCGCGAGCTAGGCGATGCAACTAAGGTGGAATGTGGAATCCCCTGGATGATGGGCAAGGAAGTGTTGGATTGGGGCTCTTCAAGGGTGACGTCAACGATGTGGCTGGCAGGGGTTGATTTATGCTTCTTGGCCTCAACTGGAGTTTTTTGTAACTTTTGATTTGCACGGTTTTGGTATGGTGGAATTGGATTGTTAATGGGGCCTTACAACTGACATTGCAGCAACAAGAGGAGTAGTAACCAAAGGATTTTGTTGTATTAACCCTTGAGATTCAGAAAAGTTGGAAACTGAACCTACTAATATGCCGATATTGGCGATGGTCTCCTTTAAGGAGCTCATGTGCTTCTGCAGTTGTTTGATGACTGATTGTAGCTCCTGCTCATCCATTTTATTTTTGGACTCCACAACTATTTCTCCTAGTACTAATGGAGGCACCATCTCGTCAAATAAATAGATGTACCTTCCTTCTCTAATTTCCCCTGTGATTCACAGCCATGACACGACCTCTGTGTGGAAGGTTTGGTTGATAACATAAAGTTCTAGGCTCATGTCTGGAAGGTATGAGGGTGAACATAGTGCAACCTCACCTAGGTGCTCCCATGAGAAACACTGAACCAAATCTCTATTGAATATTCATCGAGTAGGGACCTCGAGATCCATTTCATAGCTCTAATTACTGCTAGCATCTTTATGTACCAATCACTGAATGAAGCCTCATTTATCTCTTTTCTTCTAAGGTCCCCTCAAGTTCTCCAAGGCACATATCAGAGTGCCAAAGGCTGGTCTTCTATGATTGAAATCCCAACCCTCTAGTGGGCACCATTTCAACATTTCCATGGCAATGACCAAATAATAGTAAATGAAATTGGTGGACTGCTTGCAGACATCTTTACATGCTTTGAACAATTCCTGGAGGAGGAAATCACACCAGTTCAGTTGGGCACTTGCTACACAATGCTCCACGACTGAAATTGTATCCAGCATGCACTCATTTTTGGAAATGTGATACATCATCTTCCCCACAATAATGTGTTAGGTGAACTTAATTTTCGGGGAGTTGATAAGATATATGCACACTCCCTTTCCTCCTCTATGGGTATCATACTTGGCGTAGTAGTCTGCATTTCCCAACTTCTTCACTCTCTTGGAATTCATATGGAACACAGTTCAGACTTTATCTCCTATCACTGATAGACCCTTAAGCCTCTAAATGTCAACTACATGAATTGGGTACTCCTTGTCGAGCCAGAGCGACCCACTGTGCATTCTGTTGATCAACCATTTTGTGCATTGCATCGCTACCAGATTTGTGCCAAACACATGAAAGCTCCTCAAATTCAGTAGGGTGGACAGTTGGATTCCTCTGAAGTTAGCTTTTACTTTGATTGTCACAGTGCCATCTTCTTGTGTGACTGACTCTTTGTAGACCTTGCACTTCATGGATGGAAATTGGAATGAGTACGAAAGATCATTATCAACTAGTGTTGCCTTGTCATACTTACCATAGAGCAGCTCTTTTAATGCAATTATTTCATCTAGACTGAACTCAAAAACAAATAGAATTTCCTTCATCATACGAGAGTGGCACTGATAAACGTAAATCACTGTGCGCTGGTAGCTAATCCTTGAATCAAAACACTTAGAACTAGACTACAAATGGAGTGACTCTACCACCTTGGCTTCAAACTCAGAGGAATTTGGAATTTCCATGCAAATTAAGTAGACTAGCTCGACATGGTGTTTCTAATGAGACCCCCTAACTAATTACTATGACAACTTTCCCTATGCAGACTCGATCATGTTAATCCTGCAGTTGGTTGAGCCGGACCTAACTTGGCTGACACAATCCTAAAAAAGGAAAGGTGGAGTTGATGGGTTATTATGTTATTATAATGGAAGATGTTTAGGAATTAATTATTGCTATAATGGGAAATATTTTACATGAATACAGGCTGACACCAGAATTATTGTCTAATTATTACGGAAAGGACGCTTAACATGTGTGACTCTGCCTAACCACAAACAATTGCAGTGTGGTGGAATAATATCCACAACTGGGACTGACTTAGCAGAAGCCTTGTTCAGAAATGTCAAGGGCTAACTTATCAAATAAAGAGAGAGAAATAAAAAAAATGACTAACGCGACTAGTGATGATGCAACTAAACAACTCCTGCTAACTCTTCCTATTCCTACCTATGGCCCCCTTTTAGAGATCCAATCAATTATGTGTAACATTGTTTGATGTGTGGAAGGGTTTTAGGTGTGCACCATTCACCCAACCTGGTAGAAATACATCATCCAGTTGCACGAGTTTGACAGCTTCAGACTCCCTTACTTCTGCAACAAAGAACGGTCCTAACTAGTGCATTTGTAGCTTCCCAAGAAACTTCAAGAACTTACTGTCATATAACAAAACAAGTGAACCGACTCTGAATGATTTCCTCTTGATATGTCTATCATGCCATGCCTTCTGTCTTTGCTTCTTGACCATTTAGTGGAAATATGCCATAAATCTTGCCTCATCAAACTTCGAGAGTTCGTCTAACAACTTCTAAAGTAATCCCTCCTCTTTCATTTGAGTGACTTGGGAAATGAAAGGGAAATGAAAAGGCTTGGGATAGCAAACTCATCTAGCCTACGTCTTCTTATCCATACATAAGTTGGAAAGTTGTATCCTTGTGTAGTCACTTGACAGTTGTGTGGTAGGCCCATAGGGTCGCTGACACCCTCTCGTCCCAATCATCTCGATTGGCCGAACATATCTTAGTCAAACCCTTTTATAATATCTTGTTGAATCCTCTATATTATTGTTGTCCTACAGGTGGTACATACTGATTTTGTGGTGTTGTATCATGAAATTGGGAAGTAAGTAAGAAACAGTCTCATTTATGAAGTGGGTCCCCTAATCACTGGTGAGACTCTTGGGACACTCAAATTTGGATATGATGTTGTCAAATATGAATCTAGTAGCAGTGTCCACAGTACAATCCTTTACAAGTGTTGCTTCAACCCATTTAGTGAGGTACTCTATTGCAATGATGATATACTTGGCATGAGAGTGATGCATTGGCGAATGGATAGGCCCTATGAAATCAGTTGCCCATTTCTCAAATATTTGTAGCGCATGTACCGATTGTAATGGTAGTTCATCTTGATGTGATGACCCTCCAACCCTGTGACACATATCACATCCTCTGGCATATTCTTTTGCGTCTTTGAAAATCATCGGCCATCATAGTCCTTCTTGAAACACTTTCCTTGCAGTAGATTTTATCCCAACATGCCCACCTGCAACTCTTGAATGACATTCCCATAGCACATCGTGTCTCTCATAGTGGAAGACACATCTAGGAAATACGTGATCAAGGCCTAATTTATACAGTTGCCTCATGACTAATTGATAATCATCCACTCGAATGACTATATGTCTCCTTTGTGTAGCTCTATATTCATATGAACATTTTCCTATCACTAAGAAGGATGCGATATATTCTAGGTAATCTGGTATTGCTTCAATCCAGAATAGGTCAGCATCCGGTAGCTCATCATCCAAGGATCCTCCAATTTCTCCCAATTCCAACCATGAGAGATGATTAGGTCCCACATTTATTCTTCCAGGATTAACGATTACCTCGAAAGTAAATTCTTGAAATAATAACAGCCACCTACAAATTCTTCCCTCCAACACAGGCTTGTTCACCAAGTATTTCAAACTGGAATGGTCAGTGAAAAACTTAAACGAACTCACTAACGAATAATGTCTGAATTTTTTGAGTTAATATACCATCACGAGTTCCTCCCGCTCTGTCATGGTATAATTATTTTCTGCTATGGATAACTTCCTGCTGGCAAAGTAAATTGGGTGGTTGAGGCTCCCTTCCCCCAGCTAAGCTTGAACAACCCCCAGAGCAATACCGAATGCATTGATGTGGACCTGGATCTTTTTGTTCCAGTCAGGGTAGATTAGAATTAGTGCACTTACCAACTTCTCTTTCATTATGTTGTGTCTAGCTTGACACTCCTCTGACCATGTAAAGTGTTCAACCTTCCTCAACAGTTTCTCCATTGGTGCAGTAATGGAAGCGTAGTTGTGGATAAATATCATGTAGTATCATGTATGCCCCAAAGTGGATCTGAGCTATTCTACACTTGCAAGTGGGTGCATATTCACTATCACTACAACCTTGGAAGGATCTCGCATACTCCTTCGCACACTATGTGGCCCAAAAGTGTGTCAAACAGGACTGTAAATATACATTTCTTCAAGTTCAATGATATCTGTAGCTGTCTACAATGTTCAAACATTATCCTGAACAGAATGGAATGTTTCTTCAACATGCCACAGACCATCTACTCATCCATGTAGACCTCTAAGAACCCATGGATGTAATCCCTAAAGGCTGCAATCACAATTCTCAAGAATACTGTAGGTGCATTCTTGAGACCAAATGGCATACAATGATAGGTGTGTAAGATCCCCATTGTGTAGAGAAGGTAGTTTTCTTCTTATCCTCCTTAGTGATTCTGACTTGGTGATAGCCTAAAAATTCATCTGTAAAGGAGTATGATTCATTGCCTGGTACATTATCTAGAACCGCATCACTGAATGGTGTGGGGAAGGGGTCATGCACACAAACATTGTTCAAGCTATGGTAGTCCACATAGACCCTTATTTCTGTAGCATATTTCTTGTTTTGTATACAATCAGACTCACCTAGTCTGCCTCGTCCACCAAAAAAATAAGCCATGCTTCTAGCATCTTGTCCATCTCTTTCTTCACTTTCTCTTTAACTCTCAGGTTCAGTCTATAAGGTTGGTTCTTCACTAGCTTTGTATCGGGTTTTAATATGATTTTCATCTCCCCTAGGTCTCCCTTGATCCCTTTTAGTTCCACAACTGGCAAAGGAAACAAATCCTTATATTCTCTTAGGAGGTTGAAAATCTCTTTTGTAGTTTGTTCATCCCAATAGCCTCCAATTGAGGCTAGCTTTGGCTTTTCATCCATCTCGATGTTATGCTTCTATAAATTCGCTGGGAGAAAATGTGGTGCATCGGTTATAAGTCCATCCTTGATTCCCCTTCCCTTTAGCTTCATGCAATGACAAATGTCATAACTACTCCGGATCATCCTCATCTGGTTCTTTATCCACCTTTCCACAGGCCATTACTTCAGGATACCCTGACTCAAGCAAATGAGGTAAGATCCTCTAGTCGATGCACCCATCCATTAGCTGGCCTAATGTGAGCATAATCCATTCGACAACCTGCAATGCCTTAGTCAGCCTCTTTTCATTATTTGAGAAAGAGAAGTTGCTGACAAACTGATCAACCAAGCTATCCCAATCTCTCGTTTTCCTCCTTATTTATTCCTGTACATACTAGGATTTTGGAAAGGTTCCCAAGGTGTGTATGAACCCATGTACCCATAACTCCTTTGAAACTCCTCCCACATTCCATCTTTCCTTACAATTTTCCAAGTGTTTTTGAGGGTCGGATTCCCCCCTGTACTTTGCAAATTTTTTAGGGTACTCCCCCGCTTGTGTGAATCTTGCCTCCATTTCTCTTTTGATCTTCTGCCAGTCTTGAAAGTAGTTGTGGTGAATTCCACACCATCATGTCGATGTCACTTGTAATGTGACATTTAATAATGGTATTTTATTCTTTCAGTAACAATTGCATCAATCGTGTTTAGAAATGAATTTAGTGATTTTATGCCATTAAAGATAGGGAAGTCCCTTACCTTCGTGCCAATCCAGTTGACTCGACATATTGCATCACAACGTCTAGTGTTGATCTCATATGCACTCTGCTGCCAATGATCCAAAGTAACTTCTCAGCCAACCTCTGAACTCTGCATACTTCTCAAGCTAATATATCCTTTAGGTGTTGGGTTTATATAGTCCTTCCATTTACCCACTGTTAGCCTATATATTTTATCTAACATCCCTGGCTCTTCTTTGTCATATGTTGGTTCTGTGAATCTTGGTCCCTGAAATGGGTCTAGAAGTTGGATCACCCTCACCCCTTTTACTTCAAAATTCATTGTTTCCTTCTTTAAGTCGATTATATCATAAATTTCAAATGCCTGGTCTATCCCAAGCAGTGTTGGATAAGGGTCCTTGTCTCCCATAATATCTATTACTTCAAAACTTGCATGGGTCTTTACCCCCACTACATCCACTTCTACATCCTCCAGTCTCCCAATTGGAAGGATACAATACTGGTTCGTCATCCGCTACTAGACTAGTGAGAATGTCAATTGAGGTTTTCCCAGTGCTTCCCATGTTTTCCTTAGCAGAATGTTGACATTGTACCCGAGATCTAGCATAGTGTCCTTGATCTAAAATTTTGTAATCTTAGCTTCAATTCTAAAATCTCTTCTTTTTATCTTCTTGTTTATCCATACTCTCGTAATGTGTCTTTCAGGTAAGTTAGCAGAGATAATGCCTCCCTTAATTTCCTCCTTTGGGATGACTACTTTAAGACTTTTCCTCATTTTCACCATAATTTGGTCATCATTCATGATTTGCATTAATAATATAAACCATTCCTTGATAGGTCATAATACTGTGGAATGTGAAAGGTCTGGACTCTTATCTTTATGAGACTTTGGATGCCCCTTTTATGGTCCTAGGCCTCCAACCAAATTTTTAAAAACTTTCAATGCCTCCATGTAATACTACTTCTGTTGCTCAGGATCATATGAGAGCTTTTGGGAGGCCAGTTTGATGATCGTGGGATGTTCCATTGTTCCTCGATCAACCCCCATATTTTTTCCTCCACATGTGACTATATTAATATTTGAGATAATAGTTTCCTTTACTACCCTTGGCTTTGCGTTAATCAAGTTTTCTCCCCTCTTCCGGTTCGGCTCCTTCGATATTGCAATTAGATATAGACAATACTTTGTTGCATGTTCATTGAACTTGCACTGAGAGCACCATGGCCTTCTTGATAACAATAAATCGCAAGCAACATGCCCTTCTCGGTCATTGTTGTAACAATGAATTGGGCCTCTGACTGCTACCCTTCTTCCCCTTGTTCGTCCTCCTCCTCTCCCTCCTCGAGCAGTCTCATTGACTCAAAATGTTGAGTGGTCTAACATATCTTCTAGAGCATCCAATGGAAGAAAAAAACTCACAATAAATGTTATTTTGAACATTGGAGTATTTTTATAATATTGGGCATAGATGAGGAGAGTGTTCATACCCCCTGCATACTTCACTGTACTTCAGCTAGTTATGCCCAGGATACAACCCTTAAGATCCTACCTGTAGACTCTTGATACGGGGATAGGCCTAGGTGGTCCTCATCAAGTAGACATGGTACCTGCGCCCTGCAACCTCAAGCATTATGTGGCAACAAGACCTTCCACTACGAAATTTGTACACCACACGTTTGGCCTCGCCGAGCGGGCTGATTTCATATCCTTTAACTTCTATGTTAGACCTTCAATTTGACGTTGAATAGATGGATCATGTGATGTTTCTCCGCCCTGGGTATTCATGCAGGTATCCTGCCATTGCTTATATCTGAGTTTATTTCTCGAGAGCATCCTATAATGTGCCAATATTTTTTTGTGTCAATGGTGTACAGGTGAGGGGTAGCAATGTTTTGATAAACCAATCTCTTTGGTGGTCTGGGTCTATTATGTAACTGAATTTACCGATTACATCTTTAAATATTTGCATAACCTCCCATGTGGTCTCTCCCTCCCACTGCTTTATCTCCCACAGTTCTTGCAACCCTTGCTGATTAGTTTGGGGGAGTTTGAATTCTTGTACAAATTCTCTTTTAACATCATCGACAGTTGGTTTCTGGTGTAACTCTGACCATTTTGTGAACCACCTCAAGGATCTTTCCCTAAGAGTTGTTGAATATTCGATTAGCTTCACATTATTAGGCATTTAGTAGCCTCTCTATATGGCCTCACATAGATACCAATTTTGTTCTACATGTTTGTTCCCCCTATCGGAGAACTCAAGATACCTTGTGAATGATCCTGCCATTTTTTATTGAGTCCATGCTAAAATCACAAATCCTTGTGACCCTGGTTGTAGATATCCTTGCAAACGCATATTATTGCTATTATTTCCACTACTACTAGTACTAGCTTTATAATTAACATGCACACTATGAACTCTTATAGTTTTTATCAACTTAGAAAGGAACTTGTCAGGATTGTTATAGAGTACCAGGGGAAGGTTAGGGGAGACACTACCTAAGCTTCGGGGAGGCATATCGTTGATCCTTTTGGATGCATCATATTCACCAAAATGTCTCCGTATAACAAAATGCATGTCATCCTCTAGGCCTTCCTCCAAGCCTACATGGTATTTTCCATCCAACGTTTCCCTCTCCACTAGCGAGGGTGGATCCCTATCACCTTATGGACCTGTTAGCACTCTGTGATTTCCCTAGGTTGAAAAAGGAATTCCAAAGGTAACCACAAACTGCTTTAGGCCAGAATCTAGAAACTTCTAGCCTATAGAAGGATCTCTCACTTAGGTTACTCAAGAAATATTATATTAGGCTAGTTAATAAGCTAAAAAAAAATTGATTTTTTGAAGGTATATTGATGAGAAAAGACACAGATTCATTGAGCATGGAGTCATGTCAAATCAGTTTTTGTCCAGTGATATGATGGAAAAGAGAGGGTTTCTACATAGGAGTAAGGTAGGTAGCTTTGGTGGTGGTATTTAGGTCAAATTGTTGTAGGGGGTGGATGTATAAAATGTGAAAGACAACACATTAGAGCATCAAACCATGGATGAATTCTAAAATGATGCTTTAAGTTGAAAACATTGATAGCTTGGAAAACTAAAATAGAGCATCATTAAAGATGAATTCTGAATTAAACATTTGGTTTTCCAAGCAAGAAGATGCACATTAAAGAGATGTAAACACACATATAACTTACAATATCAAAGGATCACAAAACCACCAAAATTCTGACTCAGGAATCCCTGCAAATCACCTTCTATTTCATTCATTCACTGACAAAGTTTTCAAAGATACAGTGCACAAAAGTATTTTTTTTTGATCCCAACCAGCAAAACCATTTACAATTATTTTTATATATTTATACATCGTACACTATTTGATCTCCTACCCTAGGTGGTGGAAATCATTGACCAAAACCAACTTTTAACTAGATACATCCAAAAACTAGTGCATATACTAAAAAATAGGAGTAGTTTTCCTTACAACCAATCCAAGCATAAAATATCACTAACTTAGAATATTGACAAATAAACATTAAACAAATCTCCTAAGATAATTTTCCACCTATTTATGTGATCTAAACCACTTCTAGAAGTCAAAAATTTGAAATTTGAATTGGAAAGTGCTAACTGTCAAGACTCGTAATGCATTAGGTAGTTTCACAACACAATGAAGTAGTTTCCATGCTCTGTATGGTTGCGCTCCTTGTCTATAAAAATGAAGCAAATGGGTATGCTTCAAATACCTCTATTATGGTTTTAACCTCTCAAATAATATTCAAAATGGCTGCAAACCTCTCTTTCACCTGTTTCCCACTTTCAGAGCAACATTGTCTCCTTTTTCAATGCCTCCAAAGACTAAACATATCATGAGTCCTGTCTTAATAAAAAATGTTGGAAATGTCAGAGTGGATGTTGGAATATTCATATAACTCCCTCATGATGAAAAAAATTCCAACTTCACTATACCATAAAAATAAAAATTTATATAAAAATTACAGCAAGCGCCTTGCTGTGTTTTTGAAAATTTCATCAAAATTGACCTTTTCTGAGCTTTTGAGCCAAAAACAACATTTCAGAGCTAAGTTGAGGTTTCTTACTAGAGATTCACATTTGTACTATCCTTTTCAAGTATGTGTAACTTACCTCTCTTCCTCTTCCAACCAACTTCCTTGACTTCAGTGAGCTTCTTCTTGACCAACCTGAGTCTTCTTTTCAGGACAAAATTTTATACATATAATTTTTTCACTTGCCTATGCAGAGGCAAAGTCCACTTCAGTTTTTATTTAGCCCTATCAAGGACTGGTTCAACAACATGTACCTCTCTAAACAAAGCCAACTTATCCCTATGATCGTTATAGGTCTCCTTGAATGCGCAATTGGCTCCTTCATCTCTTCGACATCAATGATCATTTTACCTTCTCCTTTGGAAAAATGTGTCAATTATTCCTTTGATGGCTCTTCTCCTCTAGGCTAGATAGTTTCTAGAGGCACTTTATGCATAAGCTCCCTTTTCTTTTGCTACAAGTATTCTATTATCACATGGGCCTTGTCCAATTGATCTTGTAACTCCCCAATTTTATGGTCCCTTTCATCAATTTCCACTTCTCTTTATGTTCTCTCTGATTCCATAATTTGAATAGGTGAATATGGAGGACCCACAGGTAATCTATTGGATGCAACTCTTGTTCTTGGCACCCTTACCACCTTTTCTACCTCAAGGGATAAATTTAGCTTCTTAGCACTTTTCTTACCAACCAATTTGTTGGTAGTCAAAGGTTTCTTGACTGAGCTTGCTACTGTAGGTGAAGCTTCTTTAATAACAATTAAGGAGTGTCTTTGTTAATCTTTTGACTGTTTGAATATTGTGTTTCCCATCCTGAAGAAACCAAAATCTCCTGCCATGACTGCTCCTTTTCTCAAGCTCCTTCATTATCAACAATTTAGTTAATGAAAAATGAGACAAATTGGCCTCAACTTGACTTCGTTTTGTTTGAACTCGGTCAACCATCTAACATAGACTCCTAAACAGATAATAGGGAAGATTCAAATATTTCTTGCTAGTAAAATGCACTAAGAGCCTAATGTGATAGTGATACACCTTGTTGAATCTCCCCTCACATGCAAAGTACCTTTGAATGACCTCTAACAATTTTCAATGATTATCTTGTAAATAATTCCTTGGAAAAGATGAACCATACTCTTTCCAATGTTTTGGATCGAGAAAATCCTTGAAATCAACCAAATCAAAATCCATTCCTTTGAACCATTCCTCTCCACTAAAAGGGATCTCAGTGGCCTCAACTATTGATTGAGATGAGACTAGAAAAGTCAGACTTCCCACCTTTGTTTGCCCACCATCAAAGACCCTAGCAAATTCCTTTGTCAACTACAAATGATATCCCTAACTTTTCTCATAGAATCTAATACACCCTACTTGTTCAAAAGCCAATCTAATGGTTGGATCTACATTAATGGTTGTGATATCCTATGGTTCAAAACATACAATGGCTCCCCCTTTGTGTTTTTTCTCTTCTGGATTTGACATATTTTCTCTTTTGCAACAACAAATAGTTTAAGGTTATGAAGAACTTGTTTGGGCGACAATGGAGGTGTTATGTTATTTAAATCTTGTGACAATGTCTTAAGATATACTCACAACAATTACACCAAGACTTACAAATCCATAATTTCTCAAGAAAACCCTATAGAACTCAGGATTTTGTAACTATTGGCAAGAAATTAAACTAGGGACAGTTGCAACGCACAAGCCATAAACACAATGCTAAAGAAATTTGACCTCTAAAACACATTTGAGCATAAATTTTAAGGGAAAAAACCATTGTTACAGTCTTAAGACCAAGGTACCAATTGCATGCAAGGGATCACACAACGAAAAGGTGAATTGACAGCGAGAAAAGAGGGACATGACCCACTGTGTGGAATCATAGTGGGTTGGGATAAAAATACAGCACGAAGGAAGGAAAATGGAATGAATTCCAAAAGAGAAGCGACAACAATTTTATCTCTTTTGCAGGCTTTAGAAGGCTTATTCTCACTTCTAAACACACTTTTATAGTTCTTTTTAAGGATAAATATAGATTTAAATTTGCACATGTGAGGAAATTTTTACCATCGACATGCAATAATTTGACTATTGTGTGAACTTGTAGTGCCCCTGCCTCCCTTTCACATTGAATGAAATGAGCAACCTGAGCTTTCCGATGGAGATAATAAAGAGTTGGGTGATAACAGATGAGAAGGCAAGTTCAAAAGATCACATGGAATGGCTTGGAGTGGGAGTGAAAGTGTTGATCGTGATTTTAGAAAGAACTTCATGAATGCGCAACACTTTTATGAAAACACAACGCATTGGGAAAAGAAAGGGCTATCCTCCTGACCATTATTCCTTGTTGATGTCATCAATTTGTTCTTTTGAAATGACATCCAAACTAATACCAGAAAGCCTCCAAATTAGTGTCAAGATCATTTCATGATTTCTTTTAATGTAGACATTATCTCTAGACTTAGGTGACCTACTAACTATGACTTTAGAATGGGACCAACCAACTCACAATAACCAGGGACTTGTGAAATGTGATTTTGTACCTTTTTCCAAGTGACCAAAGACTTTCCATGATTTACCTTTGTAGGTAAAATCATGTTTTTTGATATTGGACTCTTAATAGAATAAAAAGCCTTACATCATACCCAATCTAGACCTACACCTCTTTGAATAATAATAGTCAGTCATTCATGACTAATATTTACAACTTTGACCTTAGATACATAGTGTCATAAAATTAAAGCCTTTACCCTGGTTCAAATATGTCAAGACAACTTAAAGGAGTTTTTGCTTTTGAATATAAAGGAAGTGGACAACACATCAAAGACGTGGCCATCTGTCACATTTTGGAAAACCAAAGATGAAGAACCTGCTTCTGTGGATTCGAAAATTGTAAAGACCGATGAGCAAGGGCAGTTTCCTATATTTCAGGACAATGGAGAGGATGTGGCATAGAAGACCAACATGGAGCCTTGAACACCCATCACAGCCAAACTGAAAGGAACCAGATGTCAAAGAACGAGAACCATTATAGCCAAGGCTATTATTAGCATAACATGGTGTTAGAATCCTACTTGATTTAGACCTCTGGAAAGTCTAGTTGAAGGTTGTTACATTTGATAGGCAGTTAAAAGTTGATTAGGTGTCATTAGAAGTAGATTTCGAGTTACCCTCATGCTTGAGGAGGAATCTCAATCAGGTAGAAGAGCTCTATATATAGCAGGAACAAAAATGTAATAAGGGTTGGAAGTTTATGTAAAAAAGCTCTATTGACAAGCTTATGTAAAGGCTCTGTTTATTTTGATAATACAGTGAATGGTTTCAGCTGCTCAAGAATCATAGTGACTTCAATGTATGAATTCCTCTTGTTGTCTTTCATGTTGTTTACAGTTTCATGGGTACTTGATTACTTAGAAATCACATGATGTGTTCTAATTTCCTTCATGTACTCATATACTGTTCCTTTGTGTATGTTGTATTTTATGTATATTGAAGTCTGAATGCCTTGATTTCATTGCAAAGCCATTTCACTGTTAATGTTGAGTAACATATGACTCCATGAGCCTAATGGATGCTTGTTAATTTATATTTTACCAGCCTCATTCCTATTTGTTTCATAGAAGAGTTAGCCATATCAATCACAATTGCAAATCTTAAACCCTTTGAGAGAGCCCTCACAGGCTAAGGAGGCTAAGCCTTAGCTAAAAGATTGGTCTGAAACAGTTACTTGAAGTCTTCCTGGTCCGCAGCCTTCCAGGACCTGATTTTGAGATAACACATAGCAAGACTAACAAGACCAAGATCCATAGACATAGGAAAATAACATAGGCTCTAATGGAGATGGAACCCTCCTTGTGAGGTGCCAAGAAAACCGTAGACTAGTAGCCTTATCCATTGGGCACTTTATTGACTCTTAACCAATTAACTTAGACTGACTTGAATGACTATGACTTTTCTTACATACGGTTGAATCTCATTAGAAACTCAAGGCCTTCACTTCCGGATTCAATTTCTGATGGAAGCCACTGACACTCGTAGTACTGAAAATAAAGATGGTATGTACAATGATGTGTTTAAAATAGTTGAAATAAAGTGAAATAGTTTTTGATTAGCCTGTCATTAACAATGCCTCCATCAAGTAACTCCCCTATCAAGTATTTTAGCAGATAGGCATTGTTTCCATGAAGATTTGCAATTTCATAGGGTCCCTTCCATAAATTTTCAAATTTTCCATGCTTTCCATTTTCTTCATTCCTAGTATCCCACCTGAACACAAGGTTAGCAATCTTGAAAGCATCAGCTTTTATCCTTTTATCATGAATTCTCTTAATCTTGACCTGAATCAATTGAGTGTTATTGTAGACCTCATCTCTTGTCTGTTGCACTTACATCATTTGATTAATCCTCCTCTGCATATCATTTGGTTCAACCTCTTCTTCCTGGAATAATTTCATTACTGGACTTCTTAGAGAAGTAGGAAAAACATCATCAACTCCATAAACCAATTGGAATGGTGACATCCCAATCGATTTCTTGGTACTTACCATGTCTGCTCATAATGCATAGATCAATTTATTATGCCAAGTCTTCTTGTTATCCTGCGTCAATTTCTTTCTGACGTTGACCAAGATCTTGTTAGAGGACTCTGCTAAACCATTTCCTTGTGGGTAATAGGCAGTAGAGTGACCATGAACTATGTTATATTTATTGCAGAAATCAATCATTCTTTTGGACTTAAATGAAACAGTGTTATCAATAATAATCTTATGAGGACAATCAAATCTCAAAAGAATGTTGCCTTCCAAGAATTAAATAATCACTGAATCTGTGACCTGCTTGGTTGGAATAACTTCAATCCACTTAGTGAAATAATTCGTAGCTGTCAATATCCATTTTTTCTAGGGTGATAAAACTAGATGAGTCTCCTCGATGAAGTCTAATCCCCACTATTGAAAAGGAACTTCCACTGAAATAGGCTTCAGAGGTAAAGGTAAAAGTTTCTTCTTCCCTTCAAATATCTAACACTCATGACAACTAGAGACCCTTTTGTGCACATCAGCAAACAATAAAGGCTAGTAAAGCTGAAGTCTCAAGATTTTATTTGCTGTGGTTTTCCAGAAAATATGCCCTCCACAGTCACCTATATGAAACTCATCCATTATTTTATTTGCCTCATCTTCTAACAAACAATTTAACAATACTCCTCCTACATCTTTCCAATATAAATACTGATCTATAATGTAGAATTTAACAACTTTCAATTTAATAAACCTCACCTTTGTCTTTGTCAAACCAGGTGGAGATTGTAAATCCTACAAAGCATAAATGATATTTATGTACCAGGGAGAATAAGTCAACCTTTCTGATCCTTGTTGGACCACTTATTCATCATTGTCTTGAGTGGCAGTGATATTGATGTCCAATGCATGAAAATTTGATTCAACGATGATTTTAGCTAGTCCCTAACCCTTTATAAGTTTAGTGGGCTTAATTTCAATATCATACTCCAAAATAGATATTATCCACTTAGCTCTCCTTCCTTCTGGGTCATTTTGAGTGAGAATCTCTTTCACTACCGCATTAGGAACAAAAGAAATTACATGAGAATGTAATATATAAACATTGAAATCCTTTAAAGCCTTTACTAGCGCAAAAGATTGCTTCTCCATTATGTTATAATTCAAAGAAGAATCCTTTAATCCCCTATAGAAAAATGTTACATGCTTCTCACCACCTTCCTAGTTTTTCTTCATCAATACTGTTGCAATAATGTGCTCCAAAGCAAAGGAGAAAATAATGAATATTTCGTGTAGTTAAAACTATCCAAAACAAGAGCATGAGTTAAGGCTAACTTTCCTCATTAAATGACTTATTTGCTTCAACGGTCCACTTGATCTCACTATCTTTCCTCAACATATTGGTGATGGCCCTTAAAATTTCGGTAAGATTTGGAATGAACTACTGCGGAAAATTAATCCTACCAATAAAGGACTGCACTTCCTTTTTATTTCTTAGGGTATCAATCTTCTGGATTGCTTCAATTATGTTTGGGTCAATTTTGATGCCATCTTTGGAGATTATGTGTCCAAGTAACTTACCTTCTTTCATTCCAAAAAGGGACTTCTTTGGATTCAAAGAAATACCATACTTCCTGCATTTCTTAAAAACAATATTCAAATGTTGCAAATGATCTTAATCAAAATTAAAATACACAGTAATGTCATCAAGATAAATAACAATAAACCCGTCTTTCTCATCAACAAAAGCAATGTCCATCACCTTCTAGAATATTGCCTCTGCATTCATTATTCCAAAAGGAATCTTCACATACATAAATGTCCCCCATGGTGTGGTTAAGGTTGTTTTATCTTGATCCTCTGGATGTACCAAAATCTGATTGTACCTGGAGAAGCCATCAAGTAATGAAATCCTGCTAGAACCAACTACCCCCTGCAATATGTGATCCATCTTTGGCAATGGCTAATTGTCTTTGAGGGAGATCTTATTAACGTTCAGAAAATAAATGCATAGCCTTATCTCTCCAGTCTTTTTTCTTACTAGAACTAAATTTGATAGCCACTTATAAAACCTCAAAGGGATAATAATCTTTGCAATCAAAAAGTTTTCTTACCTCTTTCTCAATTAAGTGCAACAAAATAGGGTTAGTCCTTCTTAGTTTTTCTTAAATGGTTTACGTCCTTCCTTGATAGGAATGGTGTGATGGATGATGCTTGTATCATAGGCCTACCCTCATGCAAAGACATCAGAATACTCCCTCATTAGATAATGTATTTTTTATTCTCTTCTGGAGCTAAATACTTAGAAATTTTTACAATTTTTGGTTTGTCATCAGTTCCTATGTTACAGTACTCCACTTGAACCTCAGTAGGTAGTATTTTGGGCTTATGAGCTACATCATTGAAATCAAACAATTCCTCCAAAGGAAGTAAGCCTCTCAGATCACATTATCTTTCCGCTGTAAAAATTCAAGGTCTTCCTCATGCTTGTAAAGACTCTCCCTGGTCTGATTTATGTCAATTCCCTCTTCACCATTATCAAAACTATTTCCATCATCAATATGCAGATTTGAAAATTCTCCCTTTAATTGCAATTTAATTATCTAGTTGTTTGTTATTATCAAATACTTGCCAATATATGATGTTGTCTAGTACAGTTGGCCTGTGTTTTACCTCAACCTCATACTTCCTGTTTGGATGAATAGGAATCTTAAATGTACTTTCTTAGGTGGCCAACACATCAGCAATTGCATTCTGATTGTTAGGAATCACAAATAAATTGTATTCTGGAAAACATTATAGAAAATATAAAACAACATTCCTATATGCCCTCATTATAGGATTCTTGGTTGAATACTCACCTTTAGTTTTCTTCATGATCAATTCTGAATCTCCATGTACTGAAATCCTTTTGGATCTTGACCTTTTCAATATCTTCAGCCCCAAAATCAGTGCCTCATATTCAACAACGTTGTTGGTACGTTCAAAAGAAAGTTTGAAAGAATAAGTCTTTGAATGGCCTAATTTTGGGCTCATAATCCACACACCATCTCCAACTCCTTTCTTGCTAACTTCCCCATCAAATTACATATTCCACAAACTTTATTCATCATCATCATTTTCTATTTTATCCTCCAACATTACACCTTCTTTCTTTTATGATTTTTTGTCCCTATTTTGAACTTCTTATTCTAAACATACATCATTGTATAGGATGGATGAATCCATATCTAAATGCATAGAATAAGCAAGATAATTTTTTGGTTTATCTCAACATCTTACCATATATTTCATGAGAGTTTCCCTATACAACTTTCTTGGCTGTCTAAACAATGGGATAGTGGTATATGAAATGTCTAACTACAAAGAACCCTTTAATTTTGCACCTCAATACCTCGATAAAAGCATACCATATTTCAGAGGGACGTCAACAACAACCACAACCATAACCACACTCTTGGCCAAAATTTGTGTAAGAGTGACACATAAATCTTTTATCAAACCAAGACACTTTACCTTGGTGGAGTAAAAAGAAAAAAAGTCTTTGTATGGTATGTTTATATCCAAGCTAAACTTGTCCATGATGATATTAGGCTTTAAGTTGTGAGAAGCACCCGAATATAACAGAGAATTATGAAATATCAAATTATGAATATTAAGGTTGACATAAAATGGTGGCACATTAGCTTCCTGTGAACCTCCTTCAACCTCTGGACCAAAAAGCAATTCCAGGTGATCATCATTTAGATTGATAGAATCAGACACTTCTCCTACATTCAATGCCTTTAAAATTTTACCTTTATATGCATCCTTCTTCATCAATTCACCTAATGGAACATAAATTTTAATCTTTGATATTTCATGTTCAATACTAAAAGATGATGAACTCCTTTCTACCTCCTTAACAACTACATCTTTCTTTTGAGGAATTTCTTTTGGAGGATCAGCCTTTGTTTGACTAGTAGAAAGTGTATCATCCTCGACCTTTTTTGAAGAATTTATTGCGACTTTCTTATTCCTCAAATTATAGTGCTTGTGGACTTCCGTAATAGCATTATGATAACCTTTTCTGTAGTCTTTTGATTCTGCAGGCATGTCACCTTTCTGTGATTGTAAAAACAAATCTAGTTCCTCCTTTGTCAAAAAAATATTATCTACTTCCCCCTCACCAAAGAGATTAATCTGATCCTCGTCTTTTTCTTCTGCTACTTCTTGTTCTTCTTCTACATAATTCCGCTGAAAAGTAGGTCTAAGTTGTTGTTGGTTTGCTAGATATCTTTGTTCCCTCTACTTGATTTGAATATGTTGCCTTCTAAAATTTGGATTTTTTTTTCAAGACCTCGTTGTGCCTCGCTTGCAACAACCCTGTCTGGTAGAGTCATTTTCTCCATCATCTTCTCCATAGTTTTCACCAAACTATCCAACTTAATGTTCGATGATGGTTAAGTTTCCTCTTTGATAGTTACCCTCTTTTTAGTATTCAACTTGGCTTTCTTGGCCATCAAGTTTGCTTCTACATTGACTGCAATATTCGGCATGTCCTCCAAGGTAGCTGGGCTTCTTTCTCTTAGTTGGTAGGCCATGTTAGGATCAAATCCATCTGGATAGCAAAGTAAGGAAAAACCCGGTGGAGGCTTTATTTCTGCAGGGATAGAATTGTAAACATTATTGAATTTGTTTGAATAATCTTGGACTGACTCTCCCAAAGCTCTCTTCAAGCTTTAATAATCTGCTAAAATTTGAAGAGGGGCTTTTTTACCTCCCATCGAGAAAGGCAAAGTTGATGAAACTGTTGAAGATTTTCAGTACTACCTATTGCCAAACCTCTGTACCATTTTCTAAATTCCCCTACTAAGATTTGCGCAAAAAGCCTCAATTTCACATAATCACCATCTACTTCTTCAAGGACTGTAAAATCATTTATTTTGTCTATGTGTTGTTGTGTTGTAATTGTCCCATTGCCATCAAATTGAGGTATGCGTTGTCCATACTTCTGTGGCATGGCATTCAGTGGTGCTTGCAAAACCAATGGGGCATAACAAGTTTCCATGATTGTGTTTTGAGAGGTAGATGTACTCGTTGTTGTGCTTGATGATGAGGGTGGAAGAGGTGGTGAAACAATGATTTGCTGATTTTTTGTAAAGGAAGGAGTATAGAAAATGGATCTAATAGGAGTATAACATTGTGAAGGAATTAAAGGAATAGTGACTGAGGGAATAGAAGATGTAGTAGAAATTTGCTGAAATGTGGATGATTTTTCAGTAGCGTTTTACAATTGACTGACCAAGTCCTCAAGTTTATGAAACTGTTGTAAAATGTCTTTATCAAATTTTGAAATACCAAGTTTCTGTGCTAGGATATGTGGTATTAAATTAGATTCATCATTAACTTTCTTAGAAATAAAGGTTTCATATTTGGATCTAAAAAGGTTATGTTCAAATGGCAAATAAAATTCAATGTCCTTAGCTGTTATAATGCTTTCAGGAAGGGTTTGAGATCTCAGTAAAGGACTATTACTCGCTTTACCTTCTTCAAACGTTTTATTTCTAATCAGTTTCTTAGGAGCACTCACAACTTCAAGGGGATCAAGATTTGGATGTGATCTTGTATGGATCTTTCTAGAAGACAAATTTCTAAGAAAACTTATCACAGCTAGGATTAAACACAATTTTTAGGTGAAAATTTCAGCCTAATGATTCTTAACTCACTATCACCCATATGAACTAGGTTTGAGATTTTCAAGTCAAGGTTTTACCAAGGAATATTTAGCTTTTGAGTCCCTAGTATGGTTTCTAGAACATTAGCATTTTGTGATTTCCCTGGGCTGAAAAAGGAATTCCAGAGGTAACCACAAACCGCTTTAGGCTAGAATCTAGCCCTTCTAGCTTGGAGGAGGCTCTCTCACTTAGGATACTCAGCAAACATGATATTATGATAGGTAATAAGTTCAACAAAGTTTTATTTTTCAAAGGTCCGTTGATGAGAAAAAAGACAGATCCATTGGGCAAGGAGTCATGTCAAATCAGTTTTAGTCCAATGAGATGATGGAAAAGAGAGGGTTTCTCCACAGGGGCAATGTAGGCAGCTTTGGTGGTGGGATTTAGGTAAAATTGTTGTAGGTTGTGAGTGTAGAAAATATGAAAGACAACACATTATAGCATTGAACCATGGATGAATTCTAAAATGTTGCTTTAAGTTGAAAAAATTGGTAAGCTGGAAAACTAAAACAGAGAATCATTAAAGATGAATTTTGAATTAAATATTTGTCTTTCCAAGAAATAAGATGAAAATTAAAGGGATGTAAACACAAAAATAACTCACAATATCAATGCAACATAAAACCACCAAAATTTTGACTCAGGAATCCCTACAAATCACCTTCTATTTCATTCAGTCATTAGCAGAGTTTTCAAAAATACAATGCACAAAAGTCTTTTTCTCTAATCACAACTAACATAACCATTTAAAATTATTTTGGTATCTTTATACATCATACAATATTTGATCTACTACCCTAGGTGGTATAAATCATTGACCAAAACCAACTTGTAACTAGATACATCCAAAAACCAGTGCATATACTAAAAAATAGGAGCAATTTTCCTTACAACCAATCCAATCCTAAAACATCACTAACTTAGAATATTGACCAATAAACATTAAACACATCTCCTAAGATAATTTTCCAGCTATTTACATGATCTAAACCACTTCTAGAAGTCAAAAACTCAAAACTTGAAGTGGAAAGTGTTGACTGTCCAGACTTGTTACGCATTAGGCAGTTTCACAACAAAACAAAGTAGCTTCCATGTTCTGTACAGTTGTAGTCCCTGTCAGTCAAAATTAAGAAAATGGGTATGTTTCAAATTACCTTTTTATGGCTCTAAACCTCCCAAATAAGATTCAAAATGGCTACAGACCTCCCTTTGACATGTTTCCCAATTTCGCAGCAACATTGTCTCCTTTCAAAATGCCTCCAAAGACTAAACATATAGTGATTCCTCTCTTAATAAAAAGCGTTGGAAATATCAGAGTGGATGTTGGAACCTTCATATAACTCCCTCATGACAGCAAAACTTTCAACTTCATTATCCCATCAAAATCAAAATTTATATAAAAAGCGCAGCAAGCCCCGTGCTGCGTTTTTGCAAATTTCATCAAAATTGACCATTTCTGATCTTTTGAGCCAAAAACAAAGTTTGAGAGCTGATTTTAGGTTTCCTGTTGGAGATTCACTTTCTTACTAGCCTTTGCAAGTATGTCCAACTTACCTCTCTTCCTCTTCCTTCTAGCTTCCTTGACTTCAGTGAGCTTCTTCTTCACCAACTCGAGTCTTCTTTTTAGGACCAAGTTTTGTACATGTAAATTTTTCACCTGCCTACGTAGAGGGAAAGTCCATCTAAATTTGTAATTAGCCCTATCAAGGACTGGTTCAACAACGTCTACCTATCCAAACAAAGCCAACTTATCCCTATGATCTTTCACTGCAAGTTGATCTACCTATTCTTGTGTTCCTTCAAGTTGTTCCAGTAGCTTCTCAAATTCCTTTTACTCATAAAAAACCATAGGATGAACAGTCTCCTTCACTTTCATATGCACCTTAGTAGCAGACCTAGTTCTAGGTCTCCTTGAATCCTCAACTTACTCCTTCAGCTCTTCGACATCAATGACCATTTTACCTTTGCCTTTGGCAACATGTGTCAATGTTTTCTTTGATGTCCCTTCTCCTCTAGGCTAGATAGTTTCTTGAGACACTTTATGCCTAAGCTCCCAATTCTCATGCTAGAAGTATTCTATTGTCACATGGACCTTGTCCAACTAATCCCGTAACTCCCCATTTTTCTATCCCCTTTCATCAATTTCCACTTCTCTTTGTGTGCTCCCTGATTCCATAATTTGAATAGGTGAAGGTGGAGGACCCACAGGTAATCTCTTGTTCTTGGAACCCTTACCACCTTTTCTACCTTGAGGGAGAAATGTAGCTTCTTAATGCTTTTCTTACCAACCAATTTACTTTTAGCCATCGGTTTCTTGACTGAGCTTGTTGCTGCAGGTGAAGCTTCTTTAATCACAACTATAGGAATTTCTTTCTTAGTCTTTTGACTATTTGAAGATTGTGTTGCCCATCTTGAAGAAACCAAAAACTCCTACCATGATTACTCCTTGTTCTCAAGGTCCTTCATTACCAACAATTTAGTTAATGAAAAGTGAAACAAATTAGCCTCAACTTGACCTCCTTTTGTTTGAACTTGGTTAACCATCTTACATAGACTCCTAAAGAGATAATAGGGAAGATTCAAATATTTCTTGCCAATAAAATGAATTAAGAGCCTAATGTGATAGTGATACACCTTGTTGAATCTCCCCTCACATGTGAAGTACCTTTGAATGACCTCCAACAATTTGCTATGATGAACTTGTAAATAATTCCTTGGAACAGATGAACCGTACTATTTTTGATGTTTTGGCTTGAGAAAGTGCTTAAAATAAACCAAATCAAAATCCATTTCTTTGAACCATTCCTCTCCACTAAAATGGTTTCAATGGACTCATCTATTGATTGCGCTAAGATGGGAAAAGTGAGACTTCCCACCTGTGCTTGCACACCATCAAAGCCCCTAGAATATTCCTTTGTCAACTATAAATGATACCCCTGAATTTTCTCACAAAATATCATACACCCCACTTGTTCAAAAGCCAATCTAATGTCTAGATTTGCATTGATGGTTATGATATCCTATGGTTCAAAATGTACAATGGTTGCCCCTTTGTTTTTTTTGTCTTTTGGAGTTGACATATTTTATCTTTTGCAACAATGAATAGTTTAAGGTTATGAACAATTTGTTTGTGTAACAATGGAGGCGTTATGGTATTGAAATCTTGTGAAAATGTCTTAAGATATACTCACAACAATTACACCAATACTTACAATTGTGAAATTGCTTAGGAAAGGCCTATAGAACTTATAATTTTGTAACTGTTGGCAAGAAATTAAACTAGGGATAGTTGTAACACACAAGCCAGAAACACAATGCTAAAGAAATTTAACCTCTAAAACTCCTCTAAGCATATATTTTAAGGGAAAATAACTTTTTTATAGTCTTAAGACCAAGAAACCAATTGCATGCAAGGGATCACACAGTGAAAACGTGAATTGATAGCGAGAAAAGATTGATATTATCCATTGTGTGGAATCGTAGTGGGTTGGGATAAAAATGCAGCGAGGAGGAAGAAAAACGTAGTGAATTCTAGAAGAGAAATGACGACAATTTTATCTCTTTTGCAGGCTTTAGATGGCTTATACTGACTTCTAAATGAAATTTTAGAGTTCTTTCAAGATTGAAGGATAAATATAGAGTTAAATTTGCACCTGTGAGGGAATTTTGATCGTCGACATGCGATAATTTGAGCACTTCGTGAACTTGCAGCGCCCTTGCCTCCCTTTCACAGGGAATGAAACAAGTGACCTGAGCTTTTCGATGCAAGTAAGGAAGAGTTGAGTGATAAGGGATGACAAGGTAGTTCAAATGATCACATAGAATGGCTTGGAGTGGGAGTGAAAGTGTTGATCATGATTTTAGAAAGAACATCATGAATGTGCAACATTTTTCTAAAAACACATCACATTGGAAAAATAAAGTATTGTCCTCCTGAACATTATTCCCTACCGAGGTCATCATTTTGTCCTTTTGAAATGACATCCAAACTAATAGAAAAGAGCCTCCAAATTTGTGTCAAGGTCATTTCATGATTTATTTTAATATGTACATTATCTCTAGAGTTAGGTGACCTACTAACTATGACTTTAGAATAGGACCAACCAACTCACAATAACCAAGGAATCATAAAATATTATCTTTGTACCTTTTTCCAAGTGACCAAAGACTTTCCATGATTTCCCTTTGTAAGGAAAAACATGATTTTTGACATTGGACTCTTAACAAAATAAAAATATTTACATGATACCCAATCGAGACCTAGACTTCTTTGAACAATAATAGTCAAGTTATTCATGACTAATATTTACAACTTTGACCTTGGATACATAGTAATACTAACAAGACCAAGATCCCCAGACATAAGACACTACCAGGAACCACACGAGTTGCGACTCTTTCCACTCCTCCCACTGAGCTTCCTTACATCCTGTCTCTTCATTCTGGACTTCTCGACACTGATCCTGCTTGGTTCAATCCCTATTTTTGCCTTTTAGTCGGTTGCATGGCCCTTTCCTGCCATCTCTATGTTATTTGTGCTTTCCTTTATGCTCTTAGATTGCCCGCATTTCAGGAATCATCTGCATCCATCCTCCTAATAGCAACATAGTTCCCCGCTCGGTAACATCCCTCCCTTCAAGTCCTTCCCCTAGTACTAGGTGTTTATGTTGCCAAGCTTAGACTTTTGAAAACTAGCAGGCCCTCTTCCACCATTAAGACCTTGATCCACAGGATAACCTCTTTTAGTAGCTTCCCTCGCAACCCTGTTTGGAACACAACTTCATCCTTTGAAAAATATTGATGGATTTCTACTGTAAATTTGATAATATACCCTTCCAGGATGGTTTGAACCTAGAAATCGTGATTTCCCTCGTTAGATCCATGTCAAGATGATGTAGTGTAGTGATATTTGCTTCAATCCAATTGCAACGAGACAAATTTTGTCCACTATACCTATCCTTCACTTGCAATCTCCGCAACTAGTTGTAAAGTTCTTCTGGAAATTTGCACCAAAAGATATCGTATTGATCACTCACCGGTTCTGAACACAATATTTCATCCTTTAGTTTCGCAACAGTTCAACAATGGAATTGAGCTTGCTGAGAAACAAACTGGTCCACTTTCCCATCCCAACAATTTTGCAGTTCTTTCTTAAAGATCCTCAATACCATATTCCAAACCTTTTTTTGAATTTCAGGTCCCGACAATGGAACCATTTGTTGGCACAGAAATAGCAATAGGGTTAAGACCCCAGGTTTGGGAACAGGGGCCAACAGGGCTTTGTTGTAGTCTAGCACAATGTTGACATTTTCACCTTATGCAGGAAGGGTAAGGAGTCTCACTTGAGGCATGCCACAACCTTAGTTAGAGGAGGATTGGAATCCGATATCCAGGGAACCATATAAAAGGATAGAGAGTGTTATGTTCCTATACTAATAGGAGTCATAATTTTTGAATAGCTGAGGTAATATGTACATACCTTTGATTTCTGCAAGTTTTTTCCATATTCAAAAAAAAAAAAAAAAAAATGTAAAGAGGGTATGTCCTAAAAGAAAAATCAAAGGAAAAAAAGAATAAAAAAGGTCAAAAAATATGAAAAATGAACCCCAAGAAAGAAAAGACCATGAAAGTGTGCAAGTCAAAATGCCACTACCATTTACTTTTCTGCATAATAATGATTGTGTGAAACTTGTTATTCATGCCACAATCCATGGTAATCAAACAGTTGAATCTTGGTCATTCCATGTTTTTAATTTAATGCTTAGAGATAGAGAATAAAATCTGACCAAACTGTTTAATCTTGGAAAATAAGTAGATAGGTAGAGTAAATAAAAAGGAGCTCAACTATTTAATTTGAGCCCTTGGATGTAATAAGGTTAGACCTAGTTATATTACTATTATAAGAGAAAAGAAAAAGGTTTTGATAAGGGTTTGCCAGCTTAAGTGCACCCTAATAAAGAGAAGTAAAAATGATAGGATGAGTAGATGGGTAAGTAGTTGAATGGTTGCAGAATTGTGATGATTGTTAGATAAAAGCATGTTGATCACCTTCATCATCAAAGTTCCAAGTATGGATAATAATTGAGCATTTACCAAAGTACACAAAGTCAATTGATTAACCTCCCTCATTCATTACATTTTTCACTTAACTAATTTCCAAGGAAAGTATTAAAGTACCTAAAATCTTAAGTTAAAGGGGCTCAGAGAATTTCTCTGACTTTTGGAGGGACCAGACCCTCGGCCCAATAATTTATAGGTCCTAAGTACTAAAATCACCCTCATAAGCATTCACCCCCTCCATAATTCACTCATTTTCCCTAATAAACCCTTTTTCCCTAAGGATAAAACCTTAGAAAAGTGATCACCCCCCAAGCAAACCCCTTTTCCAAAAAACCCACAAAATAACATTAAGCCTAGGTTATAATGTGTTCGTAAAAGCAAATAAATTATAAATACACATTTAACTTGACACTAAGTTATTTTATGCTTTCAATTCATATTAACTTTAACTTTATATATTAAAATCCCGAAAAAGAAATATAACCCTTCCCGTATATAATTATAAATAAAACCCCTATATTAATATCCCACCCCGAAGTTTGAAACATAAACTTTATTAATGAATGATTAATGGGTTAATTATTTCATTAGCGACTAATTAATAACCAAAACCCTCTGCCGAATAAAAGAGATTAATTAATCAATCTGTGATTAATTAATAATATATCTCCACCAATGAAATCACCCGCAATACCCTTAATCCGCCATAATCCATCATAAATTAAATTATGCCACGCTTAAACCCCCGTTGGGCCCCTCCATTAAGCTTCATGTCAAATCCCCACCTTGATCACCATACGATCAGGTCCCATTTGATCCAACGGTCGACACTCATATCGGGTGGCCTTCGAAGGATTAGCTTTACCTTCCCGATATGGGTGGTTTCACTATTTACCCCACTGCTATGTGGTGCTTGATGAGAGGCATCAGGCGGCCTCCCCCCGAAACCACTCTAGCCTAAACCCGCTTACCACCTCCCATTAGACGACAAAACGTCTCGTCCCCCACTTAAATCCAATTGTACATTTCTCCGTGTACCCGCCAAAATAGTTGACTTTGCAAATAAAATTAAAAAAAACTCATTGTTTTTCGTTTTATCGTGAAAAATACCGCTCATACCTCCATGCAAGCATTAGAGTACGCGCGACTGTTAAGCCACGTCCAACTGCTAAATTGCTGAAGCTGCTAAACTTCCAGACCACCTTTCAATCACGTATGCTCCCTGCAAACTGTGCACAGTCACCCATCAATTTGTTAAGAGCAGAAACCAGGTATTTACCCAAAATCACTGAGAAAACCTGTTTTGATTCCCAAAACTTTACTCAATTGCTTTAAGTTACTAAGTAATTCAGTGAAACAATTGCCCAGAAACTCCAAAAATATTTTGAATTAAACCAATTTTCCCTCCAATTTGACTGAAAACCTTTCGCCCCCGTCTTTGAATCCACAAGAACCAAAGATGGCTGCTCTAGTTGCATTGAATGTCCTACTAATTTCTACTCCCCACAGGGACTTATACCATCTCCCTCTAGCAGATAAAGACTTTCAAATTAGAGCTACTTCTGTCCAAGAATCCCCACTGAAGCTATATTGCAGGTACAGAGACCAGTACTTGAACCATGCAGACAAAATAGGTCTCTGGGAATTAGGTTTTCACAAGTACCAATTCCCTAGAGTTCGTATCTTCCCTGAGATTGTCCACTATTGCCATATGAACTATAGTCCCATCCAAAGAGCAGTGATGACTCCTGAACATTATGTATTATTTACCATCACCGCTGAATCCATAAATGAATTGCTGCAGTTGCAACCAAGCCAAAACCTGACCCCCCTTTCTATTGGAGACCTACTTAATAGATTCCCTACACTCACCTCCATCAAACTTGCTCAGTTATTCCAGGCTTTCATTAGGGAAGAACAATACATTCCAAAGGACCCTCCCCCATACATGGAGACCATATTCTCTGATCTTGGCCGAGACATCATAGAAATGATATCCAATGTGTTAGGCCAGACTACAAGTGAATCTGTTGGTGAGATCATTATAGCCTTCATGTCCATTTACACTCCTGGACAACCCCCTACCATCATGTTTGACTATGCTAAATTCATTGCAGATAAGATGCATGATCAATTCATGAGGATGGACAATGAAAAAGAATTCAAATATTCGTCAATTTTATATCATCTTTTCCTGTATTATCAAGCTGATAAATTCCCATTTACACTCCAAAATATTGATGCCAGAGGCAACCCTAGATCAGTAGTCTTATGGACTTCATTAATCCGCCAATATGACTCTCCATATACTTATACAGATTTCATAGATCTCTTTGTGCACCCAGTGGCAACTATGTTGTTAGGAAGTCCTCCCCCTAGAACCAATGCAGATATCAGGAGGGTCCTACAGTTGTCCAAACAATATAGAGTGGGAGGTTGGTACTTATACCAAAATCACATTGAAGTCAGAATATATGGTTGTGAGTTAGCACCCTACAAACTGCCAAGATACCTCCCCATGAGATTGTTTTCTCTGGAGTACTATAGGCAAATGATTAATTCAGATGAGGTGCATTTTGTGAAGGCCAAGAAGAAAGCTCAACTCAGAATAAAAGACCAGCTTGGCCCCTTTATATGCAATAGTAGGGAAGCAGGAAAGGAAGCAAAATAAATCCTTCAAAGGATGAAACTGAAACAAAGTTTCATATGGAGATATGACCCTTTAGATTTCATCTGCAACAGAAGACAAAAGAACAAATTATCTCCTTATGTCCACCACAGAATTCCTGAAATATAATAGTATGCAAATAAACTAGAATGGGAGGTGAACACTTTAGTAGACCGAGATAGCATAGAAGTGGTTGTCAATAATGTGTTGAATGATTTAGAAAGAAGACTTGATGAAGATTCCTTTGTACAGGTGCCAGGAGAATCCCATTCTCAAAGGGAAACACAGGAACACAGTAAGCAACCAGTAGAAGAAGGACCTCAAGAGCAAGAAGAATCAGAGTAACCAGACATATCAGAAGAGCTAGCTCAGCCAGAACACATCATGAGTAATCCTCCTATTGTACAAACTCCTCTAAATGAGGAGAAGAATCCTAAAAGAGATAGAGAGGAGGCCAGTCCTTCTAGCAAACCTATTGCATAGACTTATGTCAAGAGGCAAAGGTTAAATCCCTTTTCAGAACAGAGTACATAGAGGAAATAGCTGGACCTACAGGTACAGAAACAGTAGAAAGCAGGCAAACCACTCCCTCTGGAGGTACACAAGAACCTTCCACTTCACAGGCTCAAATGTTGGAGAGACAACATAGTGTGGAAATACCCTCATTCATGGCTCCATCTGGCTAGAATCAAGACATTAGAGAGAAATACAAAGAATAAAGGCCAGAAATGAAAGATTGAAGGCCCAAAGCTATGCACAATACCTTAAAATGGCTCCTACTAATCAAACAAGGCTAATGTCAGCCTTTGATGTAAAAGAAGGTAAGATGCAGATGACTTTCATGAAGCCTACCACACAGCAGCCCAGGTTAATAGCAGATTACTTGAAAATAGACTTTGAAGTGTTGGCAAAGGATATACATCCTATCGACCAAATAGAATTACAATAACAAACTGGGGAAATGGTTTATTCCACCTTGACTAGCAAGGCCATTACAGTACATCAACTCCAAAATTCGTTGAATAATATATCAACGCAATTCTAGTTAGAGAAGGCCTCTTCACAGGTGAAGGATACCAGGATAAAGTACTTAGAGGACTTAATCATAGATTTGGGGCATGATCCTAAAGATGTAAAGGCTACAAAAAAGCTAATCAAAAAGAAAAATGATGACATAGCTACATTGAAAAAGCATCTCAAAATTCCTCCTCTACATCATCCATAAACAGCTGAAGTATTGGAAACGTGGAAGGAGGAGGAGCTTATGGACTTAGTCCTTAAGCTGAATGATCAACTAAAAGAAGCAAAGAAAGAGCTGGATAACTTGATACAGTCTAAACAAAGTGAGTTGGTCACCACTCAATAAACTGTAATTCCTATAGTCTCTATAGCAGTGCCCTCCACATTGGCTGCTTCCTTAGCACCAACAGTTCCACCAGCTATGGCTCTGCCAGTCATAGGTACATCTACAAGAACAGGTACATCCACAGAAAAGATAGCTGAATTGGTAAAATCCATGGAGGAAATGACCATCTAGGCTACTGAACTCAGAAAGCTTAGAGAAAAAGTGTCAAGTTTGGAAACTAATTGCAAACTTGCACAAATACAACAGAAGGGAGAGGCTCAGAAGAATCAAAGAATGGGAGAAAGGATAAAAGTCCTTGAAAAGTACTTGACATTGCAACAAACACTAGGAGATATAAAGGAAATTCTTTGGGCCAACATCATTGACTCTATCGATGATGTTTGGCCATCTATTCAAGTAATTTTTGAGCAAACTGAACTGGTAAAAGTGGCCATGGAAGCAATTCACAAGACAATGGAAGAGTTGGGAGACAAGCCTGAAGAGGCCAACCAATTGATAACATTCTTGAATAGCAGGAACATGTATCAGCTGGATGAACTAGGCATGGAAGATAGAACAGGGACCATCATATAAATCAAGAAGATTCTTACCAAAAGGAACCTTATGCTTAGTCTTGAGAAAAAATGCCAAAGCATCCAAGTTGAAATTGATAGATTTATGACAAAGTTTGGTATTTTAAGGGAAAAAGGACTCCCCAATCTTATGGTAATACATGACAAGCTTATGACCCAAGATGATTATGTTGAAAGACTAAATAATTTGGATAATAGCCAAGCTACTACTTTAGGGGTAAAAGCTCTGCCCACAAGAAAGGTATTATATGATAATCTAGAAAATCTGTTTTCCCTAGAGCATGAGGTAAAGCACTTGTTCCTCAACAGGCCAAATTTTGCCAAGTATACCAAAGCTGACGAAATATATAGAAAAATGAAAAGGTTGAAATTACCTAAAGGTGAATGGTGGATGAAATTGACAGATTTACTATAAAATTATTGCAATAAATCTATATGGCAACTAGGTAAAATAGATAAAACAGAGTCAAAGTGTAGCAGGTAAAGAGTATCAGTATATTGAAGACATAAAGTGATTCTAGCACACAAGTAACAAGCAACTGAAAGAGCCAAATCCAAATTACAATAGCTAACACAGTCACAATAAAAGGGACAACATGAAGACAGTTCTCCATCTGACTCTATATTCATGCTTGAAGATATTTTTGATTTCATAGAATAATTCTCATATTGTTATGAGATATTTTGTAACATTTTTTGTATAAATAATTCACAATTTGAAGTAATTAGGGTGGATTAAAATACATTTCTATAGACATTTTATATCAAGCTAAGGAGTTATTGTATTCAAGATTGGATTGATTTTGCTGGGTCATGAAATAAAGCTAAAGACATTTCACTGGATTCTTATGCACGGTTGGAACCAAATAAGTATTATCTATTCATGTTTAATTATTGTTTTCTCGTCATGTTATAAATATTCACATGTTTTCTCTATGAAATCTGAATACTAAACAAGGAATGATATCTCAGAATTAGCTTAAATGCTCTCTGTTTTGACTATTTACTTTCCCATTGTTTTGTACTAAACTATCTTGGTCTGGGAATTCTTAATTTCTCCCTTACTTCTATAGTTTCCCCCCCTAGATCCATAGTAAAGGATTCTTAGTTGCCCTTTGCTACTAATCTCCTTCCTTTCTTCATCTTTATCCCGGTTTAAGGATTCTTCATTGCCCTTTTACCTTGGTTAGGACTACCTCATCCATTTGAACTTGCAGATTTGTTTTTTGCTGTGCTAGCTTGCCCTGTGAACTCTTCCTTTAGTAATTGATCTGATCCAGTTAAGCCACTCTTTGATTGACTCCATAGCCCAATGGCCTGAACACTTGTTCTACCCATTTGTTTTCTTAAGTCCACCACCCAGTCAAAACCAAAACACCATGAGCATTAAGAACTAGCCTGAAATCCTGCCCAAAACAAAGTTAAGTTATAAAGAGAGAGCCCTCTCTGGACTTAGGTTGGCTAGAACCTGAGTCTAAAAGATTATGTTTGTGGTTACCTCAGATTATTCCTTCTTTTATAACTTCTAGGGAAGACTTTTGAGTGATAGCAAAGAGCGATGACCATTAATTTAACACTCAAAGCAACAAAATCGCAACAGTCTATACAAGATGTAACTGAACGACTACTTCAACATGTGTATACTTAAAATGTTTGAATAACCATAATAACACATAGTGAATACACTATGATCCCATAACTGTCTTCTTCATTACTATCAAAGTATGTACATTACATCAGGCTTATGGCCCGTTCCTCAACATCAGAACTCTTACATATGGAATATAGACTCATATAAATATGGTCACAAAGTTTTTCTGATAGCTCTGCAACATAGGAAGAATAACATTACCAAGAACAACTGTCACCAACCCCTTCTCGGTTCTCCTTCTTTGTATCTTCTTCTTTCTTTTCCAGCACACCAACCCGAACTTCTAGTTCCTTCTTCCCTGCTCGATTGTCTATGCTTCTTCCTGCCACACTTCCTTAACTACCAGTCTTCTGCCAATCTCTTGTCTTTCCTCATATGTCAGCTCCACAACTTCCCAACAACCATTTCTGCCACTTGTCATTAGCCTCTTTCTCCACAAAATATCACAAAAACAAAGGCCCCAACAATGTTTGTTTTGTACAACTTGATTTTAAAACTTAAATATTCACTAACATCCATAGTAGCTCTTCTATACAAAATGATAATCTATTCATGAATGCAAAATGTACACCATGTTTTATAATGCAATTTTAAGTTATGAATGTTTTAGACTTCTACACCATGACAATCTATTCTTGAATCAAAAATATGCATGAAGGAGAATCTTGTTCGCATCTATGATCTATCATCATCCTCATCCTCATGGGTTCCTTGTACAACATGTGCAATATGCATATATACACAATATTGTGTACTTTTAAATTAATTTTTAATATATTAAAGTTAAATGAAAATTTTATCATCAAAACAAATTAACAAAGGTTTCAAATTCCATGCAATACCTCGTGGTGTTCACCTTGCATTATTCACTTCTGGAATCCCTATACCACACATGTACTTGTATATATTAAAAATTTAAAATTACACATGAAAATGCATGAACTCGTAATATTAAAAAGTTTGTATCAATGTTTTGAAATTTTCTAGACGATCTAATCCCCAGAGCTAAATCCATCACTAATGTCCTTGGAGAAGGAAAAATTCCTTGACAAACCTAAAGCTTGAAGATTTTAAAATTATAAGATAGATTCATTCTTTATTTTTAAATTTATAAAGTTCACAACTTTCTTTAAATAGTCAAATGACTTGCTTCAATTTATAATGAAACAAAGTTGAAATATTTAATACTTATGACAAGCCAAGCTATGACATATCTCCTAATATGGAGGAAGAGAGTCGTGTAGTGCCAAAAATTCCAGATGCAATGGAAATTTGTGAACATTTAATTATGTAATTATTTCTTTTATAAAAATGTCTTCACAATACTGATATAACAGAAGTAAATTATTAGTATGGACATATTCTTAAAAAAAAAACTAACATCTTTAAGCATATCTTCGTTTTAACCTAAACCCAACAACGTTATATCAAAATTTTATTTCAACAATCGAGTTAATTGCAAGTGGTAAACATATGAAAAATTCGTGTTAGATTATATCTGGAAACATTTACAAAATATATGTGAATCCAATGCCCTATTCTAAACATTAACATTAAAGAAAAAATTCTAAATATTAACACATACATTACATTACATTAAAACATCTCTTCTAAACATTAACACATACCGACCCCATGCCCTCTTCCTCATGACCAATTAGGTCTTGCCAGCCATCATGACAAGCATTTTCATATGCAATAACCTCTTTAGTATTCATGTTATCTATTTCCACATTTAATTTAAATACAAAATTAGCATGTGCATCAGTTCATGGTCTTTTTTGATTTAAACTGACATCAATTCCAATCAATGTAGTATGTATATTGTATAGAATAGCACCCCTTACTTCTTGACGAATTTGAGAAGTGGAATCCATCTCTGACCACGTAGTTACCAGGTGTGGTGGTTGAGTTATCCCTAAATGCACACTTCTGATTATATGTCTGACCTTTTCCAACACCATAATATTTGGATGGAAGGTTGATATAATCAGGTTTCATACCCTCAATAAAATCTGCATAAAAGAATTAGGAAAAATAATGTTGAACCTCTTCATTCCATTACTACTTGCCATACATTGAAAGGAACATTCATACAAATGATTGGATATTTCAATGTGCTTGAAATATTGTACCTTTAACATCTTTCTTTTCGGCCCTATAAAATTAAACATAGATTTGGCTTGTTGTTTTGTGACCCTCCTATCCACCTCAACCCATTTATCAAGACCCATCATTGTTTCCCTACGATTGTATTGTCACCTCCTCTCATACCTTCCCACTTTAACTTACTTTCTTGATGTAAGCTTGATTTGAGGGGATACTATGATATGATTCAACCTCTTAGATCATCTTAAGGAAGTTAAATCGACAAAACAAACACCTTACCAACTTCCCTATCAAGTGCTACAGGACCCCCAAGGTCTAAACCACCCTTCTAGGTGCTCAGACCCTAAGTTAAGCCTCTTTTTTCAGTTCCCTAATATCCTAGATGTTGGCACATCACTTCTTGATTTCTACTGAAACCCTCTAGTCGCATGCATGATGCCTATAAGGGAGAGACTATAGTCTTTTTCACCTAGTTTTGTGCCTACAATTACGGGATTTAAGCCACTTTTTCAGGCTAGGATCCAGACCTCTTTCTAGAACTTAACACAACTTTATAGAACCATGATTGAAACAAGGAAAAATCATTCCATACAAATCTTAGAAAATAACTTGACCTAACAAGACCTAGCCATGACAGAAATTTGATCAAACAAATGGTGAACATGAAATTTGTAGGTCATGAATGCATATCTGAACATAGATATCTGGAACTAATATGAGAAACATCAAGAAGGTAAAATTTCCTCTCACAATATATTCCATTACATCCATTAGGCAATGCATTCATTAACTATATATTCATTCATTAAAATATGATAAGAGCTATACTTCAATTTCTCATATAACCATGCTTATGACCAACATATAATTAGATAGATAACAATGATTAATTAGTCATTAAAGACACACTATAACAAGTATAATTACTCATCAAGACAAAAGAAAATTATCTCTTATTAATCATATTCAAAATCCAACCAAGTCAGGGACTTCCATGTACCACCTGATTATACACTGAGCTGAACAAAATCTTTCTTTCAGCCAATCACCCCCATGCCATATTCCAAGCAAGAATGTTGGATCTCATGGGATAAAACAATCCATAAAAAACCAAGGGAATCCATACATTAAACCACCTCCACCCTCACCATATTGTGATCTCACCTAAACTGGCTTTGATATCAAAAAACCAAACCGAGCATGGATGCCTTAGAATTCCTTCACCATCCCCTGAGGAATTTTTATGTCTCCACCCCCTATTGATGGATTCCCAGAGAAAAACATCCCCACCCCAACCGTTGGGGTTTCCTTGAAACCACCTCACTCAGATCCAAAACCTTTTGGCAATGCAAAGCTTAACCAAGAAAGAAACCCATCACACCATGGCTATCCGGAAATGGAAAGGTAGGGCTAAAAAACATTATCAAAACCTAGAAAAATCCATGCCAGCAACAACAAAGAAACCAAAATACACACATTCATATATCATGCATGCCAAAAACAACTAGGAAATCATACATGTAATCTGTTACCTGCCATTATTCCTGCTGAAGCTACCTAATCCAACCTTTCCTTACTTGATCCTTGCTTCCTTTTCCTTCCTTATCCTTCTTTTTCTTTCCTTGTCCTGCCTTTTCTTGCTTTATTTTCCTTCTCTTCTTTGAGACCAATTCTAAAAATGAACTAACAAAAGGATACAAAATGATCCTCTGATGTCTTTTTATTATTGATTCCTCTATTTCTTCATTTTCCTTAATTTTCCTTCAATTACCTCCTCCCATGCAACCTATGACCTTTCACCTTCCTTTTATCCCAATTTCCTTTATTTTCATACAAATATGCTAATTAATGCTTATTTTCCTTTTCAAATACTTTTCCATTGCCTTTGTCAATTTCCCCTTAGCTATAAACACAACAAGTGATGCCCACTAGGATATTTTTCCCAACATTCAGCTTGGAATATGTGTCCCATGACCTTAGTATTTTTTTTGCCTTTATTAAATTTATTACATGAATTTTTAACCGAGGGTTGTTACAAACCCCTCCCTCTTAGGGGAACACCATCCTTGGTGTTCAATTGCTATAACCCTATTTTTCACTCCATTATAGTGAGAGAAACCCAAGTTCAACGTACCTCAGTTGCTTGGCTAAAATGCATCCCTTTTCACATTTTATTTACTTATGTGAGATTTATCCCATGTTAAAAGGGTGGAATTACATAATTAAGCAATTTATCATAACCATTTTCCAAAATATTATAATTATGAGACAATAATTATTTCATAATTGAGATAATTGAGAAAAAAACTCATAACTGTGAAAAGGTTTCTAAAGTTTTCCATTCCGAAGGAGATCAACTTGACCCACTTGTGTATGAATTGGCTAGGGGCCCATTATTGTAGAAGTTTCCTAACTTCTCTTACCCTTAGGTGTCTAGATACATTCTCCTGAAGGATAGAATGAACCTATATAATCTCACCAAGAGTAAAGGAGGAGGTATCCAAACTATAGCGTGAGAGCTCTGTTGTATTGGAAGAGGAGACCATACTACAAGCTAGAGGAGAGGATATTTGTTGAAGGTGTATTGATGTACTTTCACTTATATGATTAATAGAAACATATGCTCCTTACCTATATCTCTTTGTATTCAACACGCTTTATAGTTGTTTCTATGATATTTTAATCTAATGATCTTTTGAGGAAGGTCACTTGTTGTCTCCGTTTGTTTGTGGTTGTGTAGGGATTGGGACCAGGTGTGAATGAGGTAGATCACTTGAGTGAAGTGCAGGAATCTACATTAGACTCAAAATCCTTTCCCAACCTGCGAGGAGGCCAGGTGCACATATATTTCCGTGTAGTATATAGAATTGACTGCCTGATGCATCTTTGATCATTTGGGTTGGGACACTATTATATATCTATTTGTATTCCCTTTTGTGGACTGGTGATCTCAATCAGGCATGAGATCATGGAGAAATAACTCCTTGCACAATTAAATGAAACATCAATGACACTTATAACCAACAATACTTCTAAAAACCAAATCATAATTCCCATTGAGCTTTATAACACAACCCATTGTAGTATTTATAATGACATCCTATTGAAAACATGACAATCATACCATTTATTGGAGCTTTATAACACAACCCATTACGATATTTACAATAATAAACACATATGCTTATGCACATTTGATTCAACCAACAAATATGCATACTGTTTATGGAGCTTTATAAATGTAACTCAATACAATATTTACAATAATATACACTTATATGCATATGCACATTTTCTTAAACAACAAATTAAAGGATACGATGCCCGTATTAGCAATAAGGGAGTCTAGAGGCTCGCATCTTTACCCTCAAAAGTAGTACTAGGATTCACCTCCTTCCCGGGAAGTCCAGAATCCATTGCCAAAGTTAAAGTTGCATCCAATATCCAGTGCCACAATCTCACGCTACATGTTCCCTCAATGAACAGTTAACAACTCATTGTTGCAGGGTGCACTCCCAATGTGCATATGATTCCATCTAGAAATGACAATGACTAAAACAAATCCATCCCCGACCTTCCCTTCTCTCTTACACAGTCCCTTGGGAAATCTGGTCACCCCCTTCTGTGCAGTCACTCACCTTCCAAGTTCCCTAGCATCCCCTTTCCTGGGCAATCCATCCCTTGGAAAAGTTTCCTTGCATTAGAAGGTCCAAAAACCAAGGCATATCCCTGCCTCCAAACCATCATACCATTCATAGAATGCTCATGGGAATCAATGGACACTACTGGGTACCAGTGTCCCACAATGGTCTTACTCCTGAATGATTTACCATCATACTTCTATTTGTTCCAATTCCTTTTGTTGCTGCTACTAATTCTTGTAGTTAGTTTCAACCACCCTAAATCGACATTTCAACCATAATTTCCTGTACCAAGCACATAATCGCCATTAGATTCAAAATAATTGAAATAAACTCAAATCATACCTCATTGGTGGTTTGTCAATAAGGTACACTTGCAATTCTGTTTACTTCCTGTCACAACAAGTCAAACTAGCTCTCTGATCAAATCATCATGTATAAACATATCACATCCGGTTAGCTCAAAATGAAACCATCATAATCAAAATCATATATCATATGTAACCATCATAAATCAGAGTCATCGATCACATGCATTATTAAAAACTAAAATAAAATATTGATACTTATGTTTCAATGATTATGTGCTTCTTCCTTTGTTCTTTATCCTTTCCATACACACATTGAATTGGTTGCCAAACCCGACAAGCACCCAATGTCTTCTCTTTAAGCAACAAGGAAATTTGGAGATGAAACCAACTCCTCCCTCAATATAAACAACAAGGGTATATGAAGACTAAACTGCCTCGATCCTCAATACAACAATAAGGTGTCCATATACTAAATCGCCTCAACCCTTAATATCAACAATAGGGCATTTAGAGACTGAACCACCTCAACCCTCAATAGAAACAAGGGTATCTTAATACTAAAACCTCCTCAACCCTCAATAGCAATAAGGGTATCCCGAGACTAAACCACCTCAAGCCTCAATAGCAACAACAAGGGCTAGAAAATACCACACCTATTTGTCCCATCACAGTGTACATCAAATACACACACACAATGTACTACAACACATACACCTACACCAGGTGTACATCAAAACACATACACCTACACCTAGTGTACAACACAATGCATACACCTACACCTGGTATACAACACAATACATACACCTACACTCGGCGTAAAACATAACACATATACGTACACACTATGAAATACCACGAAAACACATGTCATGACACAACGACTGGGAAATACCCGTAGCACCATACCAAATATAAACAACACAACATGTACGATGTGTACACAAAAACACATGTACACAATGCCACCTGCACAATGTGTACATAGCACCCAATGTACACAACACCACATGCACAACGTGTACACATCGCCACATGTACACAACACCACATGCACAACGTGTACACATCGCCACATGTACACAACACCACATGCATGGCATGTACACATCACCAATTCACACAACACCCCATGTACAACATATACACAACACCACATGCACACATCACCATATATACAATCATACACACAACACCAGATGTACATAGCATCGCATATGCAACATGCACATGACACCATATGTACACAACATCGCATGTATACAACATCACAGGTACAATATGTACAACATATATACAATGGTAGTGTTGCACATCCAGTGACCATACTGCCTCTACTAGGCAACCTTGCTTCTAGTGTCTTTCCACCATCCATGCTTGCCCTAGCATGCCACAGATCACACTGCTTTCATTCCACTGGTGTATCCCTCAGCATCACCTTCCATAGCATAAACATAGTATAATCACGTAATATCAATTCATATCCACATGATACTGACCTCATATATTTTTCAGGCCTACTTTTCCCACTTGATTCCTCATAATATAAGGAACATCTTCATGTCATTCACCTGCATAAGCAATCATTCTTCCACAAGCATGATCCCTGGTGATCCAGCCAGACAACAATATACGCACATACATATATACATATAAACATTAGCATAAAATAATCATGATCCCTGATAACCATATTAGACAATGGAATATATACATACATGTTTACATATATAGACATCAACATAATAATTATCACAACATAATTACCAGATATCATAAGGTCGATGTTAAGAGAACCCCCTTTATCCATGCACAACATGCACAATATTAAGAACACTCCTAACTTAGCAAGGCATATGACACCTCAAATCCATTTACTTTACATTTTCATTACCTTTCTCATGATTGTCCTACCACCATACATTCACCCCAATGGACCCAACCAATCCAACTAGCTATTATATTCTTGCCTTCAGCTTCTCCTACACATTCACCAAGCTTCATCGACATCTTACATTACATGTCGGATTCCACACATCTCTCTTGAGCTCCATAACTTTCCTATTTCCAAACCAATTCCCAAGAACCTCAAAACATAAAAGGAAATAACAAAAAGAAATCAAGAAGAAAAGCCATGAGAAACCAATAATAATACAACACCACAAACAAAGTGGCATGGACATGCACCAAACATAAACAAAATTGTGAATCAAGCGCAAACAAATAATAAATCACTGAAAGCACAAGACTAGCAACAAACACCATGACTCAATCCCCATGGGTTCCCAATGCTTCTAAGGGAAAATACTACCCGAGCCTTCTTCAAGATTCCATTGAAGTCTCTTTTCCATGCAATTCCTTGCATCATACTGCCATAAACACATAACTGTCAGTGCATAAATAAATATAACAATATATTGATTACCTTACCTTGTTATGCCAAGCATGTGACCTTGTAACTAAACATGTCCATGCCATCTCTCAAGGGATTTCAATTCCCTTGACGGAGCCAACCATAACTAGAACTAGTTGTTATACTTGTCAAATACATATTTATGAATATAACGCATATCCTCATAATGTCATACAATATTAGAGTTAAGAAGACTTCTTGTATTCATGCAAGCATTCATTCATTTGTAATTGTGGTTTCCAAACATATCCAAAGGAATTCTCACCCAATTCCTCTCGTTTTCCTTCTACCTTGCTACAATCAAGTCTTAATATGTACTGTCACATCACCCAACTATTAGTTACATAAGAAAATGAACTATTACCTTGTCACGCTAATACCAAGCATGCTACCCTACAATTTCTCACACATGCCAGTCACAAGTTCCAAAGATAAATACATCATGTATATTAATTGAAATCAACCTTTACCAAGACTAACCATGGTGGCATAATCAACTCATATTCATTAGTCATAATACTACAACTAGCACCCACTTACACTGAAATGTGTATCAACTATCTCAACACATAATGTATTAGTACAACCATCTTAAAGAAATATTATTCCTTGAGAGACTAAATTTAGATATTCCACAGTATTCATCATTTTCTTTGTCGACGTTTCGAGTCTAGACCAAGACTCATCATCAGGACTAATTAGTCTTGGTCTAGACTCAAAATGTCAACAAAGAAAAGGATGAATACTGTGGAATATCCGAATTCAGTCTCTCAAAAACCATACCACAGAAATCTTCAAACCAATATTATTCCTTCATGAAATATTATAGACACATGCTTATATCATGCAATTAATCAAACATTAAAACATTATATAGATGACATAATACACACCAAACACTCAAACAACAAATATATGACGTAATCAAATATTCAAACACCAAATAGACGACATAAATAAACTCATTCCTCAATGCATCTCAGGGGAGGTTATCACATCTACACAAGTCAGTCGAAATAATAACAATATATGAGAATATCAAGAACTAATTGTCATACAAGCACCATCATGACAATAATCCTCATGCATATGACCATAAAAAAATAACATGACTACCATGAACATGACTACAATGCATATAACAACAAGTTGATACCTTTCATGACTCTCTGTCACATGCATATGACCAAATTGATCAACTAATATATATCATGCATGTAATCACAAAACAATAGAATGATAGACATGTATATAACCACAATGTATTTAACAACCATTAACCAACATAACTGCATTCCTAACATACAAACTTGTATGACGATCTACTCTTATCTTGAGATCTAGTGTTGTAACCTTGCTCTGATGATCTGCATCTCTTGCTCTATCTTGAAAAAATTGTCAACCTCATAGCATACCAATAACATCATAATTAAATATAGTACATAAAACAACCTTAACCATAACAACACATGCATAACAACATGCATCTATCCCATCCTGTCCAAGTGTTGAACCATGCTCTGATACCACTCTATAACGTTGCCTCCTCCCATATATGCCCACTTTAACCAACATTCCAAGGGTAAAAATGAGTTGAGGGGATATTATGATATGATTCAACCTCCTAGATCACCTTAAGGAAGTGTAATAAACAAACCAAACACTTTAATGAATTCCCTATCAAGCGCTATAGGAACCCCAAGGGCTAAACCACCCTTACAAGTGCCCAAACCCTGAGTTAAACCTCTTTTTTTCGGTTCCCTTATCTCCTAGACATTGGAACAACACTACCTGATTTTGTCTAAAACCCTCCGGTTACATGCATGATGCTTATAAGGGAATGACTATAGTCTTTTTCACCTAGTTTTGTGCCTGCAACCACGAGATTTAAACCACTTTTTCAAGCTAGGATCCAGACCTCTTCCTAGAACTTAATGAAACTTTTCAGAACCATGAAAGAAACAAGGACAAATCCTTCCATACAAATCTTACACAAGAATGTGACCTAACAAGTCATAGCCATGACATGCATTTCGTCAAACAGATGGTGAACATGAAATATGTAGGTCATGAATATATATCTAAACATAGAGATCTGGAACTTATCTAAGAAACATAAAAAAATTTCTAATTCCCTATCACAATAACTTCCATTAGGTAATGCATTCATTAACTATACATTCATTCATTAAAATATGATAAGAGCCATACTTAAATTTGTCATATAATCATGGTTATGACCAACATATAACCAAATAGATAACAATGATAGATCATCCATTAAAACCACATAATAACAAGTATAATTACTCATCAAGACAAGACAAACTTAGCTCTTACTAATTATATGCAAAATCCAACCAAGTCAGGGACTTCCACATACCACTCAACCATAGATTGAGTTGAATCAAATATTTCTTTCACCCAATCACTCTCGTTCCATATTCCAAGCATGAATGTGGGATCTCATGGGATAAACCAATCCATAAAAAACTAATGGAATCTATAGGTTAAACCACCTCCACCCTCACCATATTGTGATCTCACCTAAACTGGCTCCAAGATCACAAAACCAAACGGAACTTGGATGCCTTAGAATTCCTTCACCATCCCTTGAGGATTTTTCCTATCTCCACCCACCTATTGAGGGCTTTCCAGAGAACAACATCTCCACCCCCAACCCTTTGCATTTTCCTGAGACCTCCTCACCTAGATCCAAAACCTTTCGACAATCCAAAGATCAATCGAGAAAAAATCCCAACACACCATGGTTATCTAGAAATGGCAAGGAAAGCCTAAAAACCACTGTAAAAACCTAGAAAAATCCATGCCATCGACAGTAAAGAAACCAAAATACACACATGCATGCCAAAACCAGCTAGGAAATCATACATGAAAATTTTTACCTGTAATTAATCCTATTGAAGCTACCTGATCCAACCTTTCCTTTCTTGATCCTTGCTTCCTTTACCTTCCTTATCCTTCCTTTGCTTTCCTTGTCCTTCCTTTCCTTGTTTGTTTTTCCTTCTCCTCTTGGTGCTCTTCTCCTCTCTGAGACCAATTTTGAAAATGAACTAACAAAATCATACAAACTGATCCTTTGATGTCTTTTTATTCTTAATGCCTCTAATTTCTTCATTTTCCTTAATTTTCCTTCAATTTGCTCCTCACATGCAACCTGTGACCTTTCACCTTCATTTTCTCCTAATTTCCTTTATTTTCATAAAAATATGCCAATTAATGCATGTTTGCCTTTTCAAAGCCTTTTCCATTGCCTTTTCCAAGTTCCCATTAGCCATAAACACAACAAGTGATTCCCAGTAGCATGTTTTGCTCAACATTCAGCTTGGAATATGTGTCCCATGACCATGGACTTATTTTTTCCTTTATTAACTTTATTACATGAATTTTTAACCCGGTGTTGTGACAACGATGCCTAATCATATAAATAAATCCATCAGTTGTTGTCCCAAGGTTCTTATAAATATAAATAAATGTATTTAGAGAGTGTAATAACTATTTCTAAGCTTTGTCGACTCTCTTAAGGGAGATCCAACCTCCCAAGATCATTATTCAATTTTGAATAATAATATGTACACCTGTGGAACGTACACTCTTGGACATTTGTCTCCCAAGGAAGCTCATCAATAATATCTAACAGATAGGTGGCTAATGATGTGTAGTCTTCTTCTTGAAATGTCGTCCTTGGCCTACCTTGACTTTCTTAATCTACATTTTCACTCCTTGCTTTAATATAATTACATAAATATTAAAACATTTCAATGTATTTATATATATGCAAAATAGACATGCATAGTATATGTACATACAATTTATTTACATACACGATTTTTTTTTTACATAAATAAATTTAAATTATACAATTTACCAAATGGAGATACATGGGCTAATTGAGATTTATGACCACACTGAGATGGTTGAGGACTCTCAAGTGGAAGTACATGAGTTGATTGAGCTTTTTGACCACCTAGAAAAGGTTGAGCACCCTCACACGATGCCCTAGTGAGAGATGCTTCAAAAGAATATGTAAATTATAAATTAACAAAGTTAAATTGACAAAAATAAATTCAATATGTATGTACCTATGATTCTACCAATATCATTTAAGTAAATTTTCACATAAACATATATATACCACAATGATGATGTAACTCATGGAAAATTTTAGGGGCGAATGTTTGCCCTTTGGGGAAATTAAAGGGTTTTAAATTTTTAGTGGATGAATATTTTGTATCATATTACATTTTTACAAATCCCCTCAAATAGCCCACCTTATTTTAAGGGAGAGGGGGAAAAAGGTAAATTTAGCCCTTGAAATTAGGAGTTACAACCTTCCATTCGCCCTAATTTTCAAGAATAGGTTTTATTTAAGTGAATCTTATGGGC